>JAAAKR030330029.1:14939-36116 GCA_010014985.3 Delias pasithoe
ACCTTTGCAAAATGCCTTTTTTTCTAACGTTTAAATTTAAAATCTCGACAGTGATTCAACACGGTAGTTTTGTTATCACAAAGTTAAGGTATAATCTTTAAAACAAAAAAAAATCTTTTTAATTACCAAAAAACTTTATTTTTCATTTAATTTAATACCAGCGATATTTTTCTTCTTTTTTATAATTATAACGCGCAAAAACATAGACAAATTAAATTTTGAAGCAGAACTTCTAATTAAAATACCGGAGTATACCCTAAAAGCCTCATTTTTGCTTAAATGCCATTGGACCTTAAACCAAGTCAGAAATGTACGGACTAGGTATAAATTACTCAGCTATTTGTCCTTTCTATTCGCACAGTTAAACATAGCTCCAATACTGTTTAGTTTAAATTACGTCAAATAAATATTTGTAGTGTCAGTACAGAAGCGGATATTGCATGGGAATAATGTTGCTAGGATAAGCGACATTGATTGCACTCCCGTACTGTCAATAAATTTAATATTGCTTCTGTATAACAGCCTGTGATTTATAATAATAAAAATGACCTATAGTATAACTGGTAGTATAAGTTCATAGGATGGTGATTATAAAAGCATAACTATTACTTTTATAGTCGCATCTTGCTAAATATAACATTACATATACATAGTGATTAAAAGAAATATTTTTATTTCAAATTAATACTTGTATATTTATTGAGTTAATAATTAAAAGCTACAGTTATGATATTAATTTTTTTTTCAAAACAACAAAACAGAGTACCACAAGACAGCCTAATTGCTCGTATTAAAATCATTGTTAAAAGTGAAAAGGCGGTTAAAACGCAAGCTGTGTTCTGTAGAAGTACCCCCGGGATAACTAGCGGAAGCGAACACGCTCCCGATGGAAATATGCCCTGAATAACGAACACGATTTCCATTTCACTTCAGTATATTGTCTTATTCGAAGAACTACATTTTAGACGAAAGGCGAATATTATTTACAATAATATTTCAGCTAATCTTAAAAACCTGCAGCCACTAGCGTCAATACATTAATTTAGGGTACAAAATCGCCGGACACACATTGCCTGGGGATATGTGAATTTATTAAGGAAAAACATTATCCTAATGTATTCATTAATTGATGGGAAAAACGTAATGAATTCTTAAATATCAATTTTATTTATTTATTTTGTATTCTACTTTTGAAATGATAATTATTTTTATTCATGCAACATAAGGTCATGGTTCTACTTTATAATAATTGAAAAAATGTCTCCCCACAGCGTAAAAGTCATATAATCAATTTGAGATTGTGAATACCCTTCAAAGGGAAACCGAAACGGGTGAAGACATGTGAGTGACATATCATCGTTTATCATCGATGCGTATCGCTTATGTTATACGCTTATCATAAAAATATATTCAGTCAGGCAGTCATTTACTTCTGAATCTTAATATAATAAGCTATATTTTTTTGTTTATAAAAAGGTTGAGTGTTGGCTATGGTTTAGTGCATCATTGTGATGAAGTCTCGAGTTAAAGTTTTATAAAAACTAATTTAGTATAACTAGGTATAATCCGTAAAAATCTCATAACCATTTCTCAGGCAATAGGCTAACTTAACTTTTATATATATACAATGCTTTATAAAATGATATAAATAGGTATGATCGCAATGCTTAAGTCTTAACTTGAACCTATTCAAGATACCCTTTGGCTTCCAGACGGCAAACAAATTCAATTCGAACATTACATTTCCAGCTGTTATTATAATAAAAATGCTTTCTTTCTCTTATATATAATTACATACTGTTGTTCTTATTTAGTAGTATTCAATCAAGTGTTTTGTTTTTTGTTGTATGCTACTATTTCTATTAAAATACTAAGTCATCATTTTTAATTAATTTAATATTGAAGCATAAGAGCACTCATTTTATAATTACCGAGTGGCTATTATTATATTTTGAGAGGCTTTTAGCGAGGGACGAAATTGGTCACTCTACAGAATGTGTGACCGAGTTTTAATTGTTCAAAATTTCAATTCCTCGTTGATGTTGCGAAAAAAATGAAGTAAGGTATTTATATACGAATAATATAAAAGCAAATAATAGTCACGCATAAATTGATTAAAATGATATTTTGTAAACTTGTTCTTGTATAAAGTAATTTACGGCTGCTAATTATTTTTAAACTCTATCAGCAAGTTATTTCTTTCTTCTCAATTGAAGACATCTAGGTCATCTCGGTAACTCAATATAGGCCTTTGAGAAGAACATTTTAAAGAATATTCAGTACAAAATTATATGGCGAACATCGCGTTTTATAGCGACGCAGTACTCCCTATCTCCAACATTAGCTGGCGAAGGAAGCTCTTTATCGGGGCCGATACATTACTTCGAATTACACGTATTTTGTAAGGGTTTAAACGTGTATGTTTATTGAGTTTCTTGTTGATAGAGACAACATTATTCTACGATTCGCCTGTCTTTATTTATTTCTTGTTTCGTTTCGATAAAACATTATTTTGCTTGACACCAAGGAGCTTCTTAAATTTTACATTAAGATTTAAACAAAGAAGCAACCTTCAATTTACCTACATAGGAAAATTTATCACAATATATATACTCGTATTTATATAATTTTATAAACACAAAATAGGAATTGCTTCATCAAATTGTGAAGGCAAACAATTTTATAAAAAGCGCTTGAATAATTCATAGGTTTCGTTCAATACAAACTATCCTACTTCTGGCTACCGAACGATTTCTTTCATGTTATTATAGGTTGGTTTATTTATTGGTAAACGGAATCTGCTTCAAAATGTTTTAATTAATAAAAAAACAATCTTATATGACCTAACAGTAAGTGATAAAAATATTTCACTCAACTTAAAGCCTTATATTTGAATAATGTTCAAATCAATTAGATTAAATAAAAATCATAATTTAGGTACCACCTCTAAAACAAATTAAAAATCAGCGAATTTTAAGATTCGCTGATTTTTACAAGCAAACATTACATTATATTATTATACATTTTTACAAAGCATTTCTAAATGTAAAAAGCGCAACTTTTTCTTTATGAAATCCAGATTGAAACAGTTTTTTTTTAAAGAGCGTATATATAGTAAAATATATTATATTAGCAAAACTATTTGTTTTCTATCATTTAAAAACTATTTCAACAATAATTATTAAAAATAAATAAAACAAACTTGCCATGGATAAGCTTTATTTTATACCACTGTGATATAATAGGTAATTTAAAATGGCCAGAGGATAATAAAAATAAATTTTGAAAGAGCCAACAATTATTTGATACACATAAGTCCATGGAGTATGAAAATAAATTCCAAATTTAAAAAATATTGAATAAAACGAAGTGAATTTAAAAATAAATTACAAAGTATTGTGACGCACAACATTTTGGTGTAAATACATAATTAAAAAAAACAAGCACTAAATAATTATTGACTCCTCACCCACATTTATCTATTATACATCTTATTTCTATATCTATAACAACACTATCTATATCATTTCTTTACAATAACCGATCTATTTTTAAATATATTTCGCTTATACACTTATCACATCTTGTAGCAATCATATTGACGTTTAGCAATTTTATGTTCGGTTATATATCCAATCATACACTGTACACATTTTGTGTACTTAAATATAAAAACCCAATTTATTAAGATACAACTAGTACTGGAAATAAATATGGCAATTTAGATAATATAAACATAGCAATCTGATTCGCAGAGCATCTTATGTTCGTTTAAGGTTTAATAAGATGCGAATTGTGAACAACATTGATAATCTTTATCACTGGTATCCATTTAAAACTTCATATAACCCCGTGGTCCCAAATCTCTTCCTTTTCTTCGTGTAAAGTGTGTCGTTTCTGGCGTGTATGGGCAACTTTAACGGGCAGGTACTACACCTTGAATCTCATGAAATGGTTAGATGTTTAGCGAACCTTCTTCTTTATTCTTAAGTTTATTACAGAACCTTTAAGCCATATCTATTAGTTGAATTTTATAATTTGTTATTTATAAAATCACAAATCACTTCACAAACACACTGCAAAAATAAATTTTATTACTGCCATCTAAATAAACTTATTTATAGAATAAAACTACAACTATCATAGCGCTACTGCCCATTGCACCTTGGCCTGATCGAGAGATTTCCTTCCAAAACTTTTCGCTAGACTTTACTAAACGACTTGCTTTGCGACTTTGTCATCCGAGCAACATGACTAGTATATCTCAAGCTTTGCATGATTTCTACGACATCAAGTTGACTTTATAGGTTGTCCAGTTCGTAATTGTATCTACATCTCCAGATGTCACCTTTCAGTACGAGATAAAAAATCCTCGTGAGAGCTCTCATCTGTATATAATATATATATAGATTTATGTATATATCTTTTTTCGTCAGTAAGCACCCAGCCTTTGGAGCAATACTCATTTATGAATGGTGTGTCTTACAATGCTTACACTTGTTATCTGCTGGTGAATTGTTAAATGGCCAAATCAAAGTCTGTTTGCCAAGTACTATCAACCTTGTGACATAAATTTATAGAATTTTTCAATACGACAGTCATACAAAAGCGCAGTAGGTTTTGCCAATTTAATAACGTAATAACAATCGGTCAATGGAATGTCCATTACATACGTATCATTTCAATTCGTGCAAATGCAATTCTATCGATTATGTCATTAGCAGAGAT
This sequence comes from Delias pasithoe, assembly GCA_010014985.3. Lineage (NCBI taxonomy): Eukaryota > Metazoa > Arthropoda > Insecta > Lepidoptera > Pieridae > Delias > Delias pasithoe. The sequence continues at coordinate 19,668 of JAAAKR030330029.1, forward strand.
ACCTCTTTGTAAGGATATTCACATGATTACTTTCCAAAGCACTCATATCCCATAAAATTGCCAACGCCATAACTTATTAGCTGATTCATACAACTCAAAATCAAAATTACAAAAATTACGATTAAGTACAAGCTATCAATTTCCAAGCGATGCATTTATATATGAAAAAAATTCATTTAATATTTATCAGTAGTTGTATGAATCAGCCAGCAACGAAAAAACATCTACAATAGTCAGTGTATAGAGCTGCAGGAAGACATTCAACGCCTTGCACAGAGATTTCATTTTTATAATCTCAAGGAGAATTCAAACTTACGAGCATTACAAAAATTCAATCTCGTAGCGGCAAACACTATTATTAATTTTCACAGCATAACACCTATATTTTTGTAAAACTAATTAAATTTAAATGTTTTTTTTGGATGCAGGAGTATGTTAGGATAATAAAAAAATGAGAAGCTCGAAAGTTGGCCAAGTGACTATGATTGTAAGATCCTTTTTTAAATGTATTCAAGATAATGAAGTATAGTTTATAGAATTAAATATGCTAATTCTTTAATTTCTATATGTGTATATTTTTAGTAGGTACATGAACATTTAAAAAATTGACAGTAAGCTCAGGTACAGATAGGTACTTGCGAAGGATTATGTGGCATTATTGCGTGAAACGTCTAAAACATTGACAATATCATACAAAAGTAAATGAAAGAACTTCGTTTTATTTACAATATAAAAGTATATCATTGGAAACTAATTCACCATTTTAGAAAATTAAATAAATTTGCTACATGTACAGTCTTTAAATTAGTTATTTTGAGATCTTTAGTTTATTTAACTAAATATCTAGAAAAAATAATCTTTTGGCTTTATATGCTATAGAGACAGTGTTATCTAGGTTCTGAAAAGTAATACAAAAATACAGAAATATATAATAAAGCCTAATAGATCTGAAGGAGACACACATAAATAGGGATACCTTATAAAAAAAATATTTTGTTCTGAATACAGTTCTTATTACATTTAAAAATCTATAATATTAAAATCGGAACACCACTCTAATTTCGTTTATCTAAAAAATATATCGAGCGAAAGGACAACCTGACACCTTGAAAGTGAGACGAACATAATTATAAAAATACATATATTCAAGAATCTTTAAATGAGAGACATCCTAAACTCTTGGATGAGGAAACTGTAACCAATAAGCCAAATCGGGGTGAATTTTCGTATAGCAGTCGCGGTGGCGTTGGCAACGCTCGTCTCCGATTGAGGTTTCTTCAAAGTGAGCTCGTTTACTGCAACTGCCAAAAAGCATTAAAGATTCAGTGTCTACTGTCTTTTTACGAGTTGTCGAAGTTTGGAAAACTTCACCGCAATATTGTTTAAGAGGAATTTCCATACTTTTTAGTTTTGAAGCGGCTGCGAATAAAGTTACGACACAAATTTTATTCTTCTTCCGGTCTTGGGATTTTAAAATATATAAATGTTGTTATGTATGGTTTACACAATTCATGTAGTGACATAGTTCTTCTATCATATTATCCGAAGCGACAAATGAATACCTTGCATTTGGCATTTTATTTTAGTCAATCTTTAACTCAAAATGACTATACCTAATCTGTTGTAGGACATTAAAATTTTTATATTTTATAATTATAACATTATAATGACTCCTCTTTTAGAAAAGGTAGAAAATTTGAATGATTAAACTAAAAAATGATGAACAAACTAAAATTACGTTTATTGCCATTTTAAGCCGTATCATTACTGTTTTACTAAGGCGTTTTGTTCAAATAAAGAGGTTATCGTTAAAGTTAGTTTAATGAGGCAACAAAGCTGCGATATCTGAGATCAAAATAAACTCTCGCCTGAAGCTAAATAAGAAAGATTATGTTTGTAAGGCTCGACCTGAAAATAAGTATACCATACCAAGGTCAAATTATCTCATTTCAATTATTATATTTATCATCTTAAAAGTTAAATAATCGTGTTTGAGTATAAAAACTATAAAAAGGGAAAATGTCTATGACCTCAATCCGAAGAGTATTTTAATCATGACGTCCTATCATTTCCAATGAAGAAATGCCAAAGATTAATTATATTTAATAACAGAATAGCTCAACTACCAAAAAAACTGTCGATGTCAATGTAATAAAAACAATTATGATAATAATTCAAAGTTAAGTAATTGCAGCGTATTTTTGCAAACAAATCTTTCATCAAAGTAAATTCGTAGAAAAGCCCGCCACACGCGAACTTTTTCCTGTGATCAAGAAGATTAAGGGCGGGTTAATATAGAAGTTTAGAAACACGCGCTTTCTCTACGCGCATTTTAAGAGTAAAGAGGACCTAGTGACCTCTTTGTTCTTAAGATGTGCTCGCTCTAAAAGCGAACTCATTTATTAATTTTCTTAAAAGTTGAATAATTTTGATTCCAAGAAAAAATTAATAGTTTTCATTATAGCCTTTAATGAACTCAAATTTTCTTGTTTTTTGCCCTAGCATACACATTCAACATTTAAACACATATCCATAAAAACAATTTCTAATAATATGATATATACCTGTCACAGTTTGTTTTTTAATATCCGCAAAACGTTCACCTGGTCCCACTTCATCAGGAATAGTAGCAGTACATGTCAATTGTAAACGGCCATGAGCAGGCGTTCTTAACTCAGCTATGGATACCCAGAGGGATATGGGTGGCGGTGCCATTTCACGTGGCTTCTCCATCTGAGGGTACAATAATCGTTTACAGTTTGCGAATCGATTATATGTTACATAATTAGAAATTTGGATTTAGAACAGGTAGCAAAGAGTTATATTTATACAAATGTTCAATATCTCTCATACACTGTTTACGAAAACTATTGTTTTGAATGCACATTTTTCACACGACAAGGTATGAATTAAATATCTGAAAAGTCCAAAAATCTACATTAATTAAATCGGAACAGACCGAAAAGTTTAAAAAATATGGTAGAGATTATATACGGTAGCTGATAATGGGGCTACCTTGGCGACTTCCTCTTGGCCGTCCTTCAACGTGCACTTGCTGTGTTTAAGGTTCGCAGGAGACGGGGTAGTCGTCTCACTCACCAACGCCCAGTATTTAGCTGTGTAGTTAAACTCTGGTGCTATGTACCGGTGTTGATATTTTCGGTGACGGCTGCCGCCGCCTTTCACCCGGGTGGAACTTGATACGCGGTATGAGAAGTACTTTATCGAGTCCTCCGATACCTTAATGGAGAAAACATTACGTTACAATTGTAATATTTATTCAAAACGATATCTAAACGGACGTAAAACATGTTGATAATATCAAAGAGCTTTTGTTGTCACAACGATGAATAGCTTTTTGTTGCTACTTTTATATTTACAAAAGTCTACTAAGTTCTTACGTTACGTTGTGTGATAAATATTATATTAAACTTGGTTCACCGATGTGTGGGTGATAAATGAACTTCTTTTGATAATTGTTTAAAACGTGACACTGTATTGCTTTTAAGGTCAGATTATAGAATTACCTTTTCATTGTCAATGTACCATATGAGCTTAGGTGCGGGTGCAGCTGGGGCACTGGTGCAATTTGCTCGAAGTAACCCTCCTACTACAACGTCGGGTTTACCGAAAGTTATAATAGGTGGGTGTTTTTGGGAATCTACAAAATAAGTTTATTTTATTAAAACATATTAGTTTCATAGCAATTATTCTTTTTATTATAAAACGGGAGATAAAAGAGCAAAGGCTCGCCTTGGTTAAATAGCTCAACACCCTTAGTACCACTTGCCTCAGCTGAATCACGAATGCGTTGCCGGTCCTTAAAGGTTATGAATGAAGGTTATGAAAATTATTTGAAGATTCCCAAGTCGTATTGGTTTGGAAATATAATAACAATTAACTACACATAAATTTTATTTGTTTTAATAAAATTGATTAGCTAGATCACAAACGACATAAAGTTGAAGCTACTTCATTTTAAATACTACATATCTTTATAGAAATTTTGGCAAGGAAAGATTCTTGGTATTCAAAGGCTATGATGTAATTAAACTGCGTGTTGGCGACGCGGCGTTCTGGCGGGTTTCTGGATTATAAAGGATATTCTGTAACCGAATTCTGCCAGTAACAGTGTTAAGAATTAATATTGGGTATGTTTACTGACGGTACAGATAGGAAATCAACAAAACTACCAATGGATTTATTGCAACTGATCATGAACATCGTGGTGAATGATAAAACTATCTCCTACTTACATACAACCGTAAGCTGATGTGGAGGTGAAGCAGCCGTAAATATGGGTGTCTCCAATGATACCTCACACCAATATAGTCCTGATGCAGTAGGATCCAAGTTTTCCAAGATAATTGAGTTTTCGGTTACTAGGGACATCTACGAAGAAACACAATTTGCATTTATTTTATACTATATTTTCTGCTTCAGCTAATGATCATAAAATGAAACTAAATGTAATATTTCCACATTCTTTCTAATGTTTACAATTTTATGTTTCGAAGAATTGCTAATAAATACTTATATGGCTTATAGTTACGGTTTTAATTTATAGCAATCAGTGTATCTATTTCAAAATATTGTTATAACTAGATTCTAGAGTATAATATATCATACGGAAAGCTTTACACATATTTTTAATTCAATTAATTATAACCAACTAAAGGAACATTTCTATATACTTATAATTCTAATAATAGGCCTATAGGCCAAGAAATATAACTTTCTAGTTATTAAGCTTCTCAGCACATAAATGGATAATATAATAACTACATTTAAAATAGTTAATTATATTTAACATAATTTAAAACAAAATTGAAATGCTAATTTGTTAAAGTTGTTTATTATGATAAGAACTCATTGAAATAAGTGGGTGTAAATCTTGGAATATAAAGTGACGTTAAACGTAAATTACATCTCAAAAATACACTTCATAATAAGCATTTCTTTATGTTCATTATAATAGTATAAATCTCGTTTTTTCAATTTATTATTTGATGTCTCATTTATTTAATTTTCAGGTTATTTGGATATATTTGAAAGAGTGGTTTACATATATGAGACATATTTCGCGCTAGTTCAAGTTTTTATTAATACTTCGTAAGCATATAAAGCGAAGCCTTGTCTGCGAAACAAAGGCTGTCGAGAATTCTCTTCGGTTAATAGAACTCACATTAACTTTTCCTCCCGGAAAGGTATAATTTGTGTAAGGCGGGACTCTTTCACGGACATATTGTAGAATTTTTGCCCCGGAACGTAGGAACTCCACTTTGTAAAGCAATTGCGGTGGGACTTGATGAAGGCATCTTAATGTTGCTGAACTGCCTCGAGCTACCCAACTCGGTGCTACCAACTTTACATCCACATCTGTTGCTTGACAGTTTCCTAAAAAATATACATTTTTAAATTATATGTTTATTTATATATTTAGTACAGGTAGCCACAGCTTAGTATAAATCTTTCATTTGTTGCATATATGAACGCGATACCATTCAAATTGAAACTACGAAACACAAATATTTAGTTATTACTAGGACGATTTCATTTAAACAAACTATTATCTTCCTTAAAAGAAGAATCAATATTTAACAAAAGATTAGTAAAAATAATAACAATTGTGAAAATATAAAGTTTTACATTAAATGAACAATCTATTAGAAATACCAATAATTTTAAAATTTCTGTACCTTTACCATTTACGACGCGACTTATGAAATAAACATTATTCAAGCATTCTAAATGGGCTTATTGGGATATAACTTAATCCATGGTGTAAATACAATCATATTTGTACAAGCCGGTACCTCACACGGCTTATAAATTGATTCAACAAATTTGTTCAATAAATTATTGAACTTCACGAGTACTTAAAGCGTGACAAGTGGGAATCCTACTCAAAAGACTTTTTAATAGAGATGTTCATTTGAAGGTCGTGAATATAAATTGATATCGCAAGCATATCTATTATTTTTTATAATAATTAAAGTCGTCCATACGACTGACTAAAATATGTTTCGAAGATATAAAAGTTATCATTAACGTTTAAAATATAAAATTAAATGTTTCTCAATTTAAAATAAAGAACCATAATTGTATATAAGTAATTTTGTACCTAGTTATTGTTTATACATCATAGAAATAAACCTTTCTTTATTACTAGTCATATATTAACGTAATACTAAAATAAAGTTTGTCTAACTCTGTAAAACCATTTCTAAAACAATGTAAAAACAACTCTCATATTTATTTAAAAGTAAGAAAACTCATTAAGAGTCGCGAATTTTCAACGAATACAAGTTCTTAAGGCTTCTGCATCAAGAAGATTAAGTTGTTGAGGCTATATTACGTGGTGTGAATATTCTAATAACTGACCAAGTTTTATCCCAGATTAAAGGCTGTATCTATTATGTTAATAATAAAGCCTTTAAACAAAAGGTCCCTGATCGTAAGAGATCGTCACCAATAGCTTGCATCCTTGCACTCACTTAACGAATCATACTAGACAAATAGACGTTTCTTAATACGTTTATCTTTTATATTTATTTTGCTTACAAAACTAGCAGACCAGACAGATTGACAGACCCTTAAAAATGCTCAAATATGCAGTATTTTCAATAAGAAAGATTTGACAGCTCTCAAATATCCATACAGCGCGAAGATAACTTTAGTTACTGTGACAGCAAAATGTCTTACGGCATTATACAGTGGGGCAATGCAACCAATGTTTTCAGAGAGTACGATCTGCAGAAGCGAGCTATACGAATTATTTACAAATTAAGGCCTTTATTTCGTGAGAAAGTGAATCTAGACCTTCTCTATGTGAAAGGATATTGTTAAAACCTCACGGCGCCATAAGGTAGAGAAGAAAAAGTCTAAAGTTCCCCGATTCCAGTAGTCCTTTGAGCCTTTCAGCTCAACTGGGGCTCTCGGAGGTCACACTAGGTATTCAATCCAAGGAAAGAATGTTGAACCTCCACAAGTTATCATTCTCGGCCTCCTATATATTGCTAAATACAAAGTCAACCTAAGACTACTATTATAAAATTATTCTTATGGGCTGCCTGAGAAATTGTGCATCTGGTTCTCAAGATCTCTCGCTGATGGTAGCGAAAAGTGCGAAAGCTGCGTTCTATCTCCGACTCTGTATCTTCTGCATATCAATGATCTGCTTAACCTAAGAAATTTGGGTTGTTATGCGGATAATAGTACTGGAGATGCAATATATACTGACGAAGTTGTCCAATGCAGGGACAAACTAGTGTCTGAATTTGAGTCTTCTCTCCAACGAGTCTTGGACTGGGTTCGACTTAGTCCAATTTAACCCCAACAAAACACAAGTTTGCGCGTTTGCCGCTAAAAAGATACCCTTTGTTGTATCTTCCTCTTTCCATAAAACTTCTTTGTCCATCTCAGTGAGTGTCAGAATACTTGGAGTGAACATTTCCAGTGATGTTCGGTTCCGCGATTATCTAAAGTAGACTAGGAGTACTCAGTAGGGCGAAGCGGTACTTCATTTCTTCGACCGCATATGGAGTATTGCTCGAACCTCTGGGAGGAAGCTCTCAAATATCAGATTCTTCCTCTAGATCGCATTCAGCATAGAGCATCTCGCTTTTCCACAAAAAAAATTATCTACACGGCATTAGATTGGGTTACCAAGTAAGTATCAGATACTCACCGTTATGGCGGGGCGTACTGTAAGAAATTTTGATTTCACGCCCAATATTTTAAAGACACTCGTCCGACCAAAGAAATTCCAAATAACGAATAGGAATCGCAAATTGAAATTTTTATTTGGACCGGCGATCGAATCCGGTACCCTCGCTTCGTGGTAACTGAACGTGGACTTATAAGACCACTTACAAATTAGAGGCTAGGCCTTAGAATGCCACTTAGAGCTAAATTTAAGAAACGCTAAATCCTTCTATACACGACTACTTATTGTAAAAAAAATATTAATTTAATTAAAATTTCACTTTTATTTATATTCATTATTATATTATTTTTATTTTTATTTGTGGCTTAAAAAATAACAAGGTGTATTGGTACCAAACATCATCTAGTATATTTCTCTATTCTTTTATACAGGAATTAATTCAAATGAAACTCTTGTTCTACATAAATCCAATTGAATAGCAACTATTTTCCAAGCACCATTGCACTGGCGGTGCTTCAAAACTTCTAACCAAGCGAAGTACAACTTTAGCCCGAACAAAAACAGTTTTTGCTCGCGGCGTCACCCTTTGTTGAGTGAATCATTGGGAGTACGGATGTTTAATATCGTTATTAATCCGTATGATAGTTTGTATAATACTATCTCATATTGTCTCCATAAGTTACATTGTATCTGTACAACAAGAGCTGGAAAGAATTAACGTCCGATGAACTTTACCAAAAATCAGTAAAACTGAAATATTCATATCGATAGTTTTCAATAGTGATCGATTTTCATTCGCTGTATAAACGTTTGATTTTCATTTTGGCTACAATTTAGTAACAGCTGCTACACCTACCGGGTTTTATTAAAATTTTTGCTTTTCAATGTTGCATGCGTACACTTTTTATATAAATATTTTAGTAGTGTTTTTTGCTAAGGATTTATAACTTACATTCTGCTGCGTTGTGGTAGACTGAAATGATTTAATACGTACTGTGTACAGTATAAAAATAAGGTTAACTAAATAAATTTAAGCCGAACGTGTTCCACGAATCTTTGCTGGGAATGGATAAACATCAGTGACTTTTTATTTTAATGTTAATTAAGACTTGTAATCTATGATCTTTGAAGAAGCTATAGCTTTTTTTTATAACTGATATATCAGGACTTCTTTTGTCTTCAATATCTCTGGTTATATGACAATACCTACATATGCTCATGTGCATATAATTCCTTCAACTCAACTAGTGGCCGGAATACATTGATTTACATTGTACATTTTATCCCTTCGATGTATTTAGATAATAATCTAACTATTGTTCTACTATTATCTTTTTAATTAGACCTATAATACAAATAAAAAATATTACAAATATATTTTGACTTAATCACAAGTTAAGTTTGACAAAGGACACCGAACAATTTCTTACTGACTTTTCTTTAAAGTCACATTCATTCAAAGCAGAATTAAAACTTCAAGGCAGGAATAAAAATGACATGAAATTAGCTGTTGTGAAGCGAGGTTCTCTTTATCAATTTAATTTAAGGCCCTGAAGAGCACGTTCAATGCTTCCATTGTATTATGAAAACGAATACCGGAGATGAAAAATCTTTGACCATTTAGTGCCTCAGCTCACATAAGCCTATAAATAAATACCATATTTTTATTAAAGTTATAATGAGAATATTTTTTTTATTGATTAAAACACAACCGTGTAATTTATTATACATTACGTACATACGAGTAAATACATTTGTTAACACATCAAATATATAAATAAAAAAAATATACCTCTGATTGATTAAAATAAAGTTATAAAAACCGTATTTAATAATTGCTCTTTATAGTAATTAGTAGTATGCTATTGTGGGTAAATAAATTTAATTATTTAACATAGACTTATAACTTGACTGTTGTGCCTACACCTATGTTATACTTGTCGAAAACGAAACAATATGTAAACGACATTAAATCTATACCCATTATTATTAATGTAATTCTATCCTTTGTAAACTCTCAATAATTGAAATTTTCCCTAAGATACAGTAACTCTCTTCTATTATTAATTAGAGACTGTTTGGAATACGAGTATGTACTTATTATGCGATGCAAGTTACTAATCATAAATTATATTTTGAAGAAATGCGTGTTTACTGAAGTTTGGCTCTAATGATCAGGACGTGGATTTAATAATTTAGTATCTCGTTCTATAAAGAGATATATATTAAGATAAATTATAAAACTAAATCACACGACGAAATGTATAATTAAAAAAATTAAAGCCGTATTTTATAATAATAATGTTTGTTTATAAATAAGTGTACACAGAATACTCAGCGTGAAAAGGTACAAGTACTCTTTTACTGTGTTTCACTGAGTGAGTGAGGGTATATAAAGCCCTTTAAAATGTCGTTTAAGCGGCGTAAAAAGCCGGCAACACAATCAATGCGGGTTTGTGGCACGGCTGTCCATGGGCGGCGGTGTTCTCTTAGCCACCTGCTCCGTTGTCTGCTATACCAAAAGATATGTTTTTTTAATACCTAAAAAGTAATTTATGTATACCTAGATTAAAAAATATGATAGTAAAAAATCTTGTAACAAGCTAAATGTAAAATAGATAACATCTTCACGACTTTAAGGTTTATACTTGAGGATTTGTTCACTATTGTAAAAAATAAAAATATTTTCTCTAATAAATTGTTATCGTCAACTAACCAAGATTTCGTGTTCTAACATCTTTCTTGTTCACACAAAAACCTCTAACAATGTGTCATTAGGCTGAATAAGTAAGTAGAATGTGGGGTGCATATATAAGCTATGACGTCATGCTTATCCGGGCAAGACATCCGGATATCCACTTCTATTATGGTCTGCTCGTTGTTTAGCTTAGAATACTATACAATAACCATGTTTGTTATTGATGACCTAACGTTTCTTTATATTCAAGATAAATTTTACATAATTTGTATAGAAGATTAAAAGATATAGAAATATTAAATGCATTACTTCAGAAAATCATACATGATGAAAATATTTAATATTTATACATGGAATCATGTTTTTTTAAGAATTTCTCCAAATATATAAAAGTTCTTAGGTTCATTTTGCCTTTATAAATGGGTTTACACTTTGAAATAGTATATATATGTACACAGAGCCGCATGAAAACGTTAAAAATCTCAAGAAAAATTTAGAACAACACTTCGTGTAAATCTCGGCAGTACAGTGATAATAAGATTGTATTCTAATCATTTTAAGAGCACAGCGTGAAACGAATTTTCCGTAATACATTAAAATGAATACGGAAGTTTTGAAGGGGTTTAGGATTCACAATTTACATCCACAATTTCTTCTCTTAAGATCCGGATTATGTGCACAATAGTTGCGATATATAGGCTGCGATATAACGGATATTGCCTCCGTCCTTTGTAGGTTGCAAGTGATACTGACACATGACATTTATGGAAATAAATAGGTCACATGATATTTTGAAAACACTTCATTTATAATAAATGTAACATCTTTTATAGATTATAATATTGGCGCTAATGACATCATACTGAATGGCATTAAATAAGTTAAAATAAAGCAATTCTGTTAAATTACTAAAACTAATTTACTATTTATAATGAAGTTCGCCATTAAAATAAAATTTCATAATATAGTGATTATAAGCTAAATAATTCTATAAGATTATTATATCACAAGTTCATTTTTTCTCTCTCGTAAATGTTGTATACGTTGAGCTTCTTTTTTTATCCGTACACATTTATTTGTGTTTAAAGCAGCTTATAAAATATAAGATGAAATTTATTGGTTGCTGAGAATCACCGGGGAAATCGTATAAAAGCAATCCCGCAACTCAATAACATTATTTCCTATGAATATCAATTTCTTCTGCGTCACTTACTTTTGACCTAAATTTTCCTTCAATTTGTCTGAAAGCAATGCGGCCAAGGGTTTTTAATAATATCACTTTTGTCTACGTTTTTAGAATAAGTAAAATTCAATGGAATTAACAGGTTTTTTATATAGCCTATATGTTTATAGATAGGAATTGGTTATATGTTTTTTATGATTCTTAACTTGGTAGATTATATATAGTATATGGTATAATTTCTGTCAAAATATTATTTTCACAATATTTGTAGCCCGTATGATGTCCTTTAATAATGGTTTTATACGAAGATATGATAAATAAAAAAGCAAGATAAATGCAGTAATCGAGATCACTTTCCAAACTTAGTAATTTCAGTATATATTTGATGTTTTATGATTATTGAAGCGACAGTGAACATATTCAAATGGCTGGTTTTCGAAGTTCATTCCATGCTGCAATTTGCAGTATCAGTATTTCAAATCTGATACTATTTGAATTTCATTATACATACGGTTGTTTAAATAAAAAAGCCACTTGTGTCTTTAAAATTAAAATCACAAATCCGAGAAGAACGGTGAAGTAACTCAGTCGGGACTAATTTTAATGCCATATGTTTACATTAAGCATGAAGGCATTAACGTTAAAAGCCCAAACGACAATTTTGCTTAATAACTCTGGTATATTGAAGTATGATCTATCTTTTATCATTTTTTATGGTAAAGCGGTAACGGAGTAGGTGGCTCTCCTATATGGTATGTGAACACCGCCGCCTATGTACAACCACTATGCTTCCGTGCTATGCTTGTGTTGTCGGCTTTTTACGCCGTTTTAATCCGCACAATTTTAAGGGCCTCCGATATCACTCAGCGTAACATAGTACAAGTACAGATTTTCGCTGAGTATTCCGTGAGCCCGTGGTAATACGAGCCTGCCAAATTAGTGCGTCAGCATATGCTTCAGCATGTCTATCCCATAGGTGAACAATAATATAAGACTTATACCTTATTTAGTGATACTTTTCAACAAAAAAATAGTTAGATACGAACCGACAATTCGGTCGGTTTAATAAGTAATCTATCTGTTATCGTGTCTTCCGTATTCTCAGAACAATCGGTGAATTGGCACACATTTATGTGCGCGCTCGATTAGTTTGAAGATATGGTTTGCGCTCGAGTGGGCCCGTGCAAGTGACACGTTGAGAGATACACGAAATCACGTCTTCGAATTGTTCGTTGGTATGCTTCAAGTACTTTCAATTAGATAATAGGTTGGTATGTTGAACTTGTACTATCAAAGGATCTTTGTTCAAAGTCCTTTATACAAATAAAAGAATCATAATGTAATTAGTTAAACAAGCGTGATCTTATCAATTGTATTTATAAATTTAATATACTTGCCCTGCGAGCGTTATTAACATATGTTATAGGTTACCATAGTTTAAAATAAACAAAATGATATCCTTGTATTTATTTAAGTAGAAGACTAACTACAAACTTTTATTTGAAAAACCAACAGTGTTCAAGTATAGAAACAATTCAGTATATTCCATAAAGTTTTCCAAGCTATTATCTTAAATATTCATTGTGTGGTTTCATGTTGAGATAGTATACCCCAGGGAACGTTATGCAAATGCTTAAAATAGCTGATATTTAAATAGAATCGCATTAGAATAAGTTTACTAAATATTAAATAAAAAAATAAAATTACGTTTTCATGATACATACACTTTAGGAATTTATAGATCATTATGATCTCAGATTAATCGAATACTAGTTTACTAGGGTCCCTTTGAGGTGCTATCCTTTTCTTAATATCAACGATAGTAAGATCTGTAATCATTAAGATGAAACTCGACTCTCACTCTGGACAATCGATTTAATAGGTTTGCAAGCTTCCTCTATAAATATTTTGCTAACCTTTTAGCTGGAATTGAAAAATGTATTGTATGCGTACGGTTATTTACAAATTCTGTTACTAGGTTATCAGTAAAATGTGAAATAGAACGGAACGAATTAATATACGAGCTAATGGAAACGGCATATTGTATGCATGAATGAATTTGCTTGAAATTATTGCATTGGCGTTTCACAGAAAACATTTAAAATTTTAAGAGCAATTAGTCAGAATGAACCAAATTTCTTTTGTTGGATATTGATGCGGTTACATAATAAGGTTGAATCTCTATTGGTCACGAATCGAAATGAATGCTTTTACGCAACGCATTAGATGAGTCGAGGAAATGCCAGCCTAACGCTCACTGAAAATCATTTTTCTGAGCTTGTTAATCGAAAAATAAGATAATCAGAGAAACTGACGAAGAAAATATCTTTTCGTAATTATATTGCTAATAGAAAATATATTTTTTTATCTAGTGTAGAGTCATATCAACTATTTATTAGTATTAAATTTTTTAAAGGAATTTTAAAATTAACGAACTAAATAGTATCATCGTTGTACCTGCTGTTACTTTTTGTTCTAATATTTTTGTTATATAATGTATATATATATTGGTTTAAAAAATAAACAAAACTATTATTTTTGACAATAAAACAATAACAATAAGTAATTTTAAAACAAACTACAGATTGTAGTCAGTTTCAGGCTATTGTGCTCATTGGAAACCATTAAAATACAAACGCGGCGTCGACAAATAATATTGAACGGTATGAATAAAATTTTACACATTCCGCATAGATGCAATATTCATAATTAAATTCCATTGTTTACTATCAACACTAGAAACATGCATAAATAACCAGTAATCGAATATTTCTACAGCATATACTACGTGGGATTGACAAATCCCTTTTAAGTTGCGTATTTGAACTAAGTAATGATAAAATTACAGGCCAACTCTCAAGAGTGTGGAATTCAGCGCCTACTCACTTAACTTTTATCGTATGAGCTTCCTGAGAATTTGTGCACCTGAAATTATAGCTTTTCAACAGAAGCGAAGCATCAGAGTTATTCTCGATTAAGCCAAGTACCGATTTTTGTCCTATGAATGCTTGAGTACCGCAAGGCTGCATAATATCTCCGACATTATTTCTTCTTCATATCAATCATTTACTTCAGTTTAGCAATTTACGTTGTCATACGGATGACAATACTGGAGATACTTTATATACGGGTCGTGCTAATATTTCTCGAGACAAACCCTTCCAGTGCAGGAACGAACTCGTTTCTAACATCGATTCTCTTCTCCAAAGAGTGTTGGATTGGGGTCGACCAAACTAAATCCAATTCAACGCCAAGAAATACTAGTTTGCATTTTCACCGCTAAAAAGACCCCTTTTGTCGAGTATTCCTATTCCATAATACCCCGCTGTCCACCTCATGTCTGTCTCCTATATGGTATATTTGGAGTGAACGATTCGACAACGTTCGATTTCGTGGTCAACGCTAACGGAAAAGGCACAGTTCGTCTCCTAAAGGCTAGGAGTGCTCGATAGGGCGAAACGATACTTCGCTTCTGTCCATCACTAGCAACTCTGTAAATCTTAAATTTGATCTCATATGGAGTATTGCTCCCACCTCTGGGCGGGAGCTGCTGAATATCAGCTTCTTCCTCTAGGTCGCATTGTGCGTAGAGCGGCTCGAGTCATCGACGACCAGCCGTTTACGATAAGCTTGTCTATTTGACGTAGCATAGAAATGTTGAATCCCTCAGCATCTTCTATCACATATATCACGGGTAATATTCTGAGAGGCTATTTGGATTAATATCTGCAGCTTAATTTCTCTATGTTTGTCATTCCACAACTGATTGTTTTTTTTAAGGCGCTTTGTGCCACGCACCACAACTATGTGGAACCAGCTGCCTGCAGAGGTATTTCCAAATCAATACGACTTGGGAACCTATTCTTAAAGGGCCCAGTAAGGGCTGGGGTTGTCCATGGGCAGTGGACCGCTTATTCTAGATGAGCCTCCAGCTCGTTTACCACTCTATTTTCAGACAAAATAATCTGGAAGAATTATAGATAAGTCTGGTAGACATTTGTAATATTTTTATGTTTCTTACTCCGGTTTTCAGAATGAATAAGTTGCTAATACATGTTCACAGCGCAGAAAACTTGTTTTCTCCGCCCACAGAGAGCGAGCTATTTTCTTAACTGTAGGTAGTAATTCCAAAACGTTTTCATTCAAACAGAATTTTTAATATTACTTAAATAAAAAAGTAAGAGGCTTTGCTGCTAGACTTAAACTGATGCAAGTTTTTTGACGAATGTCTCTTAAAGACAGAAATACATATAGCTAATGACATAATTTACAGAAATATATCAGCTTACTACTATATTTTAAATAATTTCGTACCTTCATGGATAATAAATAGGAGTGGTACCAACAGCCAAACCCCAAAACGCACCATCCCAACGTGTTCTCAGCGCCTGCGCAAGCACTAACTGTTCACCATTATTCAGGTCCTTCCGTTGTTCTTAACTGAATCATATTACTGAAATAAAATTAAAAAAGTTAATGCGATTCTTTGATAGGTAATGTATTATTTCTCAAAAAATGAATTTAAAACTGCTAACAAGTACAAGTCACGTATGTGACTTTTAGGCGTTGTAGTGCTTTGTTAAAACGTAATACATACTCGTACTAACGTACAATTTCTTTTACAATTGTTGCAGGTATATCAGTTTTCTGTGTTAATTCAAACTATAATAGTCCATAAATACACCATAAATAAGCGGTATAAAAAATAGGTACACACAAAAGCTTTTATTAATCAAAATGTGTTTTATCTACACGCACGTGTCATTCAAATATCTTATAAAATCCTAAAATACATATTAAAATAATTTTTAGTATTATAATGATTCAATTCAAACTTTGCAAATGCTTTTTCTATTATATAATGAATAAGCTCATTAAAACGCGCTCTGGTTGTGTTGC
>JAAAKR030330125.1:12004-34170 GCA_010014985.3 Delias pasithoe
TTATGGTTTTTGGCATGAAATTTTCGAAAAATCCATTTATACCTTATAAGTTGTATTAAAAACTATATACTGTGTAATTTTATGATAACTTTGTTCAGAACTGCAGAACGATTAAATAATCACCATATATATATATTATATAAGTATATACTTATAAAAGAAAATTAAACATATAAAAGTGCACTATAATATAGTAATTGTTTTGTATGTTTATAGCCGTGTACCATTTGTATTGTGGGGGTCGTCGAATGCTTTCCACTTTCGTCCCTATATGGGCTCGATGATCTGTATCTGAAAAGTCTTAAATGGATCACAAAGTACTTTACAAAAGTGTGGATCACTAAGGCGTTTTCAGCACTGCCGAAGGAGCTATTGGAAAAATGCTACACCGAACACGATGTCAATCTATCCCTGGAGAACTTTATCGACACTGTATACGGATGCGGTGTTGTAGGTACAAGCTTATAGTAATTTACTTATATATCTCTTATCTCTTATATATAATATGATATATCTCTTCGAAAATAGGAGAATATTTTTTTAAATCCTGCTTAGAATACAATAGAGTGATTGATGATTATTTATCTGATTTGTTATCGTTTTCAGTGGGCACTTTGGGGAAGAACCATTGGGCAGATAAGGTAGTGAAGATTTGCCGCAGGTTGTTAAATTCAGCCGCGCATTTCGCTGGACCGAAATTGGTGAGAGTCCTCGAACTAACCGCCACCGTCCACGGCGACGCGGACCCGCGTGGGAAGCAGACGTTGAACGATTGCGTCACGGCGGCCATACAATGGACCCCGCCGCAGGAAATTTGCAGAGCGTACGCCTTCCTCTCGAGCTACATCAAAGAGACACGCCATCAGCACGGAAAGCCGGATCTCATTTCGAACGTGAAACGGAAATCCACCGATATGAATAACCTCTTGTATACAAATGCGCCGAGTTGGCGTTTGCAGTGCGAGAACGCCCTAGTCCGAGCAATTCCCCGCGTCGTGAATACCAGAGAATACAAAGATCTACCGAATGAGCTTCGCGCGCGGTTGTCAGAGCTCGGTTGTATTGTGTTTGGGGTTCCACCGAGCCCTTCGTTTTTACCATTCGATGAAATGAGTCCAATTGTGGTGACGAAACGGGCCAGGTCCCCACTCAACTTGGATGTTTTGAGAAGGGTCGACATGGACCACGTGCGGAACTCCTTCGTTCCGTACAAAGTGAAGCCGATCACTCTTAGCCCCAAGCCTAAATGCGAACGCGAAAAAAAGAAGTCGGCCTTCAAAGTGCGCACTACCAAAGCGCAAGACGAACGCACCAAATTCAATCTGAGCCGGGTGAACGCCGACACTGTGAAACCGGGAGCGCGGATTGTATCCACAAGGAGTGCGCAACTAAGAGCGGGGCCGAGTAGAGACGTCAAGTCAAAAACGTCGCAAGGAAGGTTAATACCAAAAGTTGCGTCATCTAGCGAGAGCTCTCGTACGAGCCCGTCGTATATGAGAAATACAAAGGCTAGACAGATCAAAGCCATGTCTCAAGATAGTTTGGCAACATCATCTAGGCCCAGAACGGCCGAACCGTCTACGGATTCGCTAAGTGAAACGCATAGCAACAAGTACGGCACATACACGAAGGCAAAACACGCGTTGAAAGGATCAGCTGAATGTAAGTCAACTATTAATAAAAGTACCTAATTTTGCAGCCTTTGTAGAATACTTAGATAAAAGAGAATAATAATTCTCAATTAGTCACTAGGAGGGCCATGCTGAATAGTTGCGCCGGCTCGTCCGAAGTGATACCGCTGGCTCACAGAATACTCAGCGTGAAATGGTAGTTGTACTTAACGGTGCTTCTACAGTGTTTCGCTGAGTGAGTGAGGATATCGGAGTAAAATGTTGGCGTCACAACCAATGCGCGGACTATGGCGCGGTTGTCTATGGGCGGCGCTTTTCTCTTACCATGTGGAGACCCACCTGCTCCGTTGTCCGGTATACCATCCAGGGTTGTCACAGATCTACGTATAGTCCTATGATAATCATTTCAATTGCCTGCGATGAGATACAACATAAAGATCAAGCTCACTAGTTTTCTTCACGTTCTTTAGCGATTTAAATCAATGAAATAGAAAGTATACATTAATAAATATTATTTACATTTCAGCGGTGGGTTCGTCGCAGCATACATCAAGCGGTGTTAGCAAGAAAAGCAAAATTCCTTGTCTAATACGAAAGCCAGATAACACACAGAGAACAAAACAAAAGCACAGTCACACAAATCAGCCTACGAACAAAATTGATTCGCCGAAACGAATAACGCCACCAGTAAGTACCCTAACATCGCAGATACCGAAACCGAAAATGAAATTGAACCCGTCCCTGTTGAGCGCCACCAAATCCAGTGCAGCTAAAATGGTCACGAAAATAATGAAAGATCCGCTCAAGCATAAAACATCATCGAAGGCGACGAAAGATGGCCCAAAGACGGCTCTGCAGAGGTCCGGGACCTTTTCCAAGGACGAGCTAACGTTTGGTGATAAACTTATTAATATCGATAAGAAAAAATAAACAGCCTAGCTAATACTAATGTTACGGACTTCTTTTTGCGTCTTAATATGACAGGCAGTAGATAAATGTTAGATCGAGGAATATATATCTTCTAATCTATAATCAAACATTAATTTATTTTATGTGTAAGTATTAAGTATTTTCTGTATATGAAATGAAAATCATGATAACAACATAAAATCGAGATTTTTAGTATGAAAATCATTCTTGGTCCATACATGATTTTTGATAATCACATATAAACAACTAATAATTTTGATTATCAGTTTATAATGTACGTTAGAAATGATTATTAAAGATATTTTTAATACAAATAGGTTAGGATTACTTTCTAGAAGACATGTAAGGAGAATGGATAGAATTTGATAGTCATTGACTGGTCTGTTCTTAGTTATGGTTATAACAGGTTGGTTTGTACTCTCCTCATTGGAGAAGATAAATGATTAACGGTTAATATTATATGTTAAATATTAAAAAAAAACTATTCATAAATTGACATTTATTCGTTTTAAGTTATAATTTATTTAATCATGATTTATATACCTTCACTCTATTCCCTATTTGTGTCATTAAGAATAAGAAATTCATTATAATAATACTGTGTTAGTATTATTTATTTTACCTATGACATTACAAAAACTATATATTTATAAAAGATTGAATGTTTATTTTTCTAAAGGTGTTTATTGTTTAGGTAAATTTTATTTTTGTGTGTATGATAAAACTTTCGACATGTTATAAGATTATGAGTTTTAGTAAAATTAAATAAAAATATTGTAATGACTTAACGTCAATAAGTTATTGTGACATTGCGATATGCATAATTTTAATTGATTTTATCTTAACTATTTGTCAATGTTACGTTTCGTAATGCTTTTTTTATTTAAGCTCTATGAAAAATTATCCAATAGCTAATTTGTTAGCGGAGACATGTAAAATTTATATTAATTATAATATCCTATTGTTTAAAAATTATACAGATGCATTTTATATAACATTCCATTTAATTAGAATTCTCTGGACGTTATGCTATGGACAGAGTCATAAATATATATATTTATATCACAATGAAAAATATGTTACTAAACTATTCTTCGAATTAAAAATTGGGTTTTATATATTTCTTGTAGTTACGTTAACTGAGGTTCGAATGGAAATTAACTTTTTTTTGGTGACTAACAAGTATGACTGTCACATTTTTTTTAAATCTTCCCTACGCTAAATGAATTTGTTGCAATTTTCAAATCACTACACAAAATGCTATAGTATCAATGACAAATATTTATGATTCAACGGTATAAATGTAATTAATTATTTTTTTACAATATGTTTGTTTTGACTGAACTTAAGATTGATTTTATTTTATTGCTAAGTTTAATGTATGATTTTTTATAGTATTGCGGAGAACAGAGCCGGTGGGTCTCCTACATGGTAAGAGAACAACGCCGCCAATGGCCAACCGTGCCACAATACGCGCATTCTTTGTGTTGCCGCTTGCACGATATTATCAAGGGCCTCCGATACCCTCACTCGCTCAGCGAAACACAGTAGAAGTACCTTTTCAAGTACAACTACCATTTCGCGCTGGGTATTATGTGACCCTACCTAGGGCAAGTTGTCCAATTAGGTATCGAACCCGACTCAGTTGGGTAGCGTTCGGGAAACGCAATGTCTTTTCGTCCGACATACCTCGGTGCCTCAGGGCAAAAGTCTTCAACCAGTGTGTGTTACCAGCGATGACATACGGCACTGAAACGTGGCCTCTCACCATCGACTCATCTCAAAGCTCAAGGTCGCTCAGCGAGCAGGAGAGGGCTATGCTCGGTGTTTCTCTACGTGATCGAATCAGAGATGAGAAGATCCGTAGACGAACTATATATACCGATATAGTCCGCCGGATTAGCAAGCTGAAGTGGCAATAGGCAGGCCGCATTGCACGCACAGCAGATGGCCGATGGGGACGAAAATAGTTGAGACCTCGGATTAGCAAGTGCAGCGTAGGGCGTCCGCCCACAAAATGGACAGGCGACCTTACAAAGGTCGTCAGAAGACGCTGGATACATGTAGGTATACATCGAGGTCCAAAAGCGAGGCTCATGTCCAGCGATGCACGTCCTACGGCCGAGATGGTGATGATGATTCTGTGTGCCCGTGGTATCGGACGAGCCGGCCCAATTAGTGCGTAAAATGTATTTTATAATGATCTCAATAACAGTATAATAACCCCAGTCATTATATACCTAATTATAATAGATTTAACGTAGCGTATTTGTATATTAGTATGCACGTAGTTAATTAATCGTAGCAGCTTCTATGTCATTGTTATTATCATATATGAAATGTTTTTAATTAATTGGGGTTAGTTATAGTATCATTATATAGAAATATAAATTATCATTAAGTAATTTCAAACTTGAAAGTTTCGCTTCGTGTTGGTTCTGATTTTAGTGTACGTTAATGCAATGAAAGTAGATTAATATTATTATATTTGTGTGAAACATGTATCTTGTAGTCTTGTTACGTATTGGTCACAGACCTTGAGCGATGTTAACTGTCGTGAAGGAAAACGGTGCGCGCCCTGTTGCCACAGGGCGGTGATTGGGTTGGGCTCTGTATAGACAGACGTAAGGGGAGTCGAGATCAGAGCCTCAGCTCGTGGTGTCGCAATTGTAGTTGAGGTTGGGCGCAGCTCGCGGTAATGTCCTGGGTGAGACTCTCAGATGGTTCCGGAGAGGCTCAGCGAGGGGACCAGCGGCTCAAGTTGCAGCTCCTGCCCTCGGGGATCATGTATTCTGTGCTCACATTTGTTTCGGCTGAGTTATAAAAGTGTAAGGCACAATGACCTTTAGTATTTTGTTTTCCTATCAGTATTGGCCTTAAAAATATTTCTCTGGACAAAGTTGATTAACATGAGATTTGTACATTAGAATCGGCACCGCTTTATTGTGAAGGTATTAAATAAGATTTTTTGAAAATGTTATTGTAATTATTAATTTAAATAAAATCTATTCACATAGTTTATTTTTCATTGTTTTCTACAAATAATAGATGAGCGCGCGCCTGCGTTGCCTGTCTACGTTATTGATTCAGTAGGTATTAAATTCTTAAGAATACAAAATGTATACCTAACTTCAATTAATAAAGACTTGTTAGCCTACCAAGAAGCGAAAAGTATGGGGTTCGATACCAGGTCAGAACAAAATATATCATTTCGGTCTTTGGAAGGGCTTGAGAGTGGTCGGTCGAATGTCTTAAGACTGTGTCTCCAATGAGAGCCATGATGAAGTATATGCTGACGCAGCTTTTGAACCTGCTCATCCGAAAAATGAAGTGAAGTAAAGATCTAAATCAAAGACTACTATTTCGCTGAGTTTGTGAGGATATTGGAAGTTAATTCATATAAAACCGGCAACAAAAAGCGCAGATACTGGCGGTCTTCCGTGGGCGGCGATGATATTTTACCATAGAGAACCGCCCGCTAAAAAAAATATATGGCTTCAGAAATATACTACTGAAATGTTTTATTTTACAAGTGCGATCTTGCTATGGCATCTTTATTTTTGACAATTGTAATGACACCCAAGTCTGTTGTCTATTACCACTTAGCGTTGAACGTATATTCAACAGGAGGTATGCCTGAATTGATTAATTTTTCTTAATTGAAGCAAAACAAATGTACCACACTTCAACGTCGTTTTATTAAAGCAACGTATTAATGAAAAAAATCATGAGCTAACGTTGAAACTAGTCGACCCCTGGCTTTGTATTGATGATTATAAAACTCTATAAAAGAAAAAGCTTCTCAGAAGAATTTCAAGATATTTTTTTGGCATAGCGGAAATAGGAGCAGGTGGTTCTTCTATATTATGATAAGAGAACATCGCCGCCCATGGATAACCGCACTATAGTCTGCGTATTGGTTGTGTTTCCGGCCTTTGACGCCGCATAAGTGACATTTTTAAAGGCCTCCGATATCCTCAGCGAAATAGAGTAGAAGTACCATTTACAGTACAACTATCGTATCACGCTGAGTATTCTGTGAGCCCGTGACATCACTTCGGACGAGCCGGCCCAATTTATGCGTACACAGCATACGCTGCAACATTGCTCTCCCACGGGTGGTAGACAGGGATTTTATAATAAAAGTAATCATAAATTAAGTCTTTTATTGAGAAAACGATACAATATAGCATAATATAATAACAATACCACACGAAATTTTTTAATCAATTACATTATTATTATTCTATTTATTTAAATGTAAACCTAAGATTTCAATATTTAATCATCATCAATCCAAATAACCCTACCCCAAAACAATAAACGTGACATATTCACAAGCGGTTTTAATATGAATGAAAATATTGTATAACAATATTTGACAATAACCTACTCGCATTAATCTAAGCCCGAGGTTTATTATCAATTCAACCAAGACTAAAATTAGAAATGAATTATGCCCTCTATTGTGGTGCAACCCAGAACTTCTACGTTGATACAAGACACCGAGACGTCAACCAAGATAACAGAGTAAATACAATCAAGGCATTACAAACGCTGTTTTTGTATTTGTAAGAAGATTAGGCACGAAATATAATTATACAATAATAATGAAATTAAATTAAACATCTTATTATATTAGAAGACGATTCTTATTAGATTATAACAAACTTGTGACACCCCCAAAGTAAAACATACAAATGAGATAGTATTTCATGTTCCTGCAAATAAATATCTTGTAAAACAGTGTGTTTGTTTAAACAGTATATAATATTACATTTATCTATGTGCTTACTAAAGTTTTCTAAAACATTTTTAACGAATTCAGCTGTTACAGAACTGTTTGTAAAGGCAGTGGAATTAATACTATTGTAGATGTTCGTTTAGAAGACTTTTATATGATAATCGCTTTCTTTATAATATAGAATGATAGATACAAAACAAGAGGCGTTTTTTTGTACTATAACTAACTATTGCTCATGAGGTGACATTAAAATACAGATATTTTTCACTTTAATATTTTGAATATTTCCTATCCAAAAATAAACATCGAAACGTGGGCATGAAAGTTTCTCTATTCACACTTCTTGCACAATGACTAGCCGTCCTATAGTTCGAAACCAAATGTTGTTTTGTATTCGAAGCATATGTTTAAAATTGATAACCGCGGCTTCATTCATAATAATTTCAAGTGGTCTCACGATAAGTTAACGGAACAATGTATGTGATCATCATATAATAATGCCAGAATTGTATATTACTTCCTGGTCATCATCATACTGTAAAAAAAAACACTAAAACACAATGTATGACAAACCTTGACTTAACAAATAGCGAAAAAATTCGTAGAATTTGTTCTAATCTCGAGTAAAACAGGGATATGATCGTTAAAAATATTTTTACATCATGTTGTACACATTTTAGTCTAAATAGTGTTAATAATATGTATTATTTAAATGTGGGTATACGAGTGATGATAAATTTTTGCAGGAAACAAAGTCCAAGAGTTTGTCGAGGTGTTCGTGTACCTGGGGGAACTCATAAGCACCGAAGCACCGCAGATGGCCAAAGTCGCGACATCACTAAATAGCAAAGTAGGAAAGTCGCCAATAGTATTTGGACCCGTCTAGTACGAGCTTTGTCATGTTCAAATTATGGTCCATTCTCTATATTAGGGAAACCTTGAGAATGCAGTGTGCTTTCAGCGAATCCTCAGATATTATGCCAATGCGGCAAAATTTCTGAAGATTATACATACAATAATACAAGGTTTTGGTATTGCAAAAAAAAAAATATCTTGCGGTAAGATACGACGGCCTATGTGAGAAGCAATGTTTAAAAATTTAATATAGATGTGGTTTTATCGTATTGAGGTCAATTGGTAATTTGCGAAGAGACACACAAGCTAAATTATGATTATATGCTATCTTCGAGTTCTGTGATTTAACTGATCACAATTATTGATCACTATCAGAACCAAGTAATTAACAAAAAAATATAATCATTGTTATAAACGTTTATTTAAAATATTTAGCGTCAATGAAAGAAATACGAATACGAATTAAGGTTTACACGATGTCAAACATGGAGTCAAAAATCAATTAAATAATAGTACATTTAAATAATTCATTTCAATAGTTTGTCAGATTTATAACAAAATAATATTAAACATTGTGAATTACTTCCATTAATGTTATTCTTATATTTTAAACACAGTTTCGAAATATAAGATAATAATTTAAACAAAATATACTAGAGATGAGTCATCTCGTGTCTTAGATAGAACTAAATAGTAGTCTGGAATCGAAGATCGCGGTCACAAAAATTAAATAAAAACAAATCTGAATCGCCAGAACTTATCACCGACAAGCCCACCATATCACAATAAAGAACGAGATGTTAAATATCGCGTCTTAACAATTAGGTGGCAATTCAAATAGTATATGCAAAATGAACCATTTATTGAATGCATCGCTGAAGCTATTTGGAAGCTGTCTTGTATGGGGGCGAGTCTGTGGTGATTAAACTGATGGTGGGCGATTATTCACATGAAGAACTTGCCGATGATAATCCCCAACAGCGCCATAGCTAGAGAGATACCGAGCCACGGGACAGAGATTTGTTCCTTCTTCTCGGGCCCGTATGAGTGGCCACGATTGCCCATGTGCTCACCGCCACCCTGTTGGTGCAGGCGCAACAGCTCCTCCTGGAAGTGAAAATAACATATCAAACTCTCTGTATACGATAGTATTCGTTAGTAAATTTATTACAATACATTGAAAACAGTAAAATCGAACTCAAATAATTGAAGGTGTTTCAAGGTGTCTTGAGACGACGCTTACGGAATAAGGCCGTGTAGTAGCGTAGCATCTAAGGATACAAGACTTAAAAAAAATCGATTTTTAATGAGTCAATCCTTCAAACCTTCAGGCTTTCCATTTTCAATTCGGGTTATTGTGCATTGAGTAGAATTAATCGCAAACAGCACTGTATAAATAAAAATAAATCGCTATGCAATAAATTACTGTATATAATATCTGAACAGTATAAAGAATAATTATCTTAACTCTGCAATCATACAAACACAAATGCCTTCCTTTCAAATCGTTTATATTTTATAGTTTTACCTTGCGGACACACCCATTTAATAAAAAGCCTGAAACTCTTATTGGAACTGTACCGAAACTATTCCATATGGGCATAACTTCATAAATCTTAATAGATATCAACAATTAGCAACGGACAACCACGACAATATTCGTGCTTATTGGTTGTGTCGTCGGCTTTTTTACGGGCCTCCAATATCCTCACTCAGTCAGCAAAACACAGCACAAGCACCGTTTTACGCTGAGTATTCTGTGAACCCGGCATCACTTCGGACAATCCGGCCCAATTTGTTCATCAGCATGGCTGTCCCACGGGTGGCGACATTGTTAAGACACTCGCCCGGCCACTGTCGAGCCCTTCCAGAGACCGAATAAATTTATACCGGGATTCGAACCCGATACGTCTCGCTTCATGGTTGACTTACAACTTCGTAGCTACGGGCTCTCAAATTTATTGACAAATAGAATACATTTTTATTTCATTGTAAGAGAATATATTCACGCATAAGTAATCAAAGTATCTATTATGCCACTAAATTAATTGTGTCAGGTGGTCTCCCATTACACAAAATTAATTGAATTATCAAACTAATAAATATATTCGCATCAGCAGATCTAATTACATAGTTGCGATATCATAATTGTAGGCAAATAACTCAGCAAAAATGTAAGTAAATTGGGGCAATATTTTATAGAAACCAAACATTGTTTTGAAATGAATGTTTTATAAGTAATAATATTGTGTTCACCGTTTGGACACACATGACACATGTTCAAATCTAAATTGTAAAGTTTTGGTTACTATAACTCATATAAAATTGTAAATTGGCAGTAAATGTTATAAAGAAGTTTTACTTTCAACATCTGATAAAAAATATTATAAGTTACTCACTCTTAGCCGCAGATTTTCATGGCGTAGCTGACTCTCTTCCTCTCTCAAAGTAACTACGTTTGTCACTTTTTGCAAGTCGTTCTCGGCATTTTCGGAATTCGAGAAAGTCTTGAAAAAATAAATCAACCAATCAATTGATGAAAATAAAACAAATCACAGAAAAGCAACTAAAAGAAAACATGCGCTCCTTTAATAAAAGAACACCGTCAGAGTAATGTGCAATATTAATTATTATTCTATGAAGTAAGTGAGAGACGCACGAAACTTGTATATTATGTTTTTCGTTGGACACCTGTTCAAATTGTGTACATCTCTAAAATTATTGAAGAAATAAATTTATCAAACAATGCCACGATCCATCCTCGGCGACCAATCGAATTTCAACAACAAATATGCATCACAAACTACATACGGTGACGGCCGATCGAAAGATATAGGCGGCCTTGGTGTGCAAACATTTCCACCAGTTTCTCTACCCTGAGCCAATTTACGTCCAAAAACAAAAATTAATTACAACAACGAACTAAGCACGAACGCGCCATTGAACAATTATAAATCCGATGTAGGTACCGTTATCATGCTTACAGAATCGACAGCATCCTCGTCCATCTTGAGTACCCCCTTCATGGCGTTGCTAGGTTTGATTATATCATCCTGTAAGAAAATTATCATGTCTTGCCAAAGTGCAATACTTTTGAGAAGTACTATTGACGCAAACGACTATTCATAGAATCTCAACGATCGAGTACTACTGCGGCGGTGTTAAATAAAATGTATAACATTAATAATACATATAAAACCAATCAATTGAATCGCTCCCATTCTTAATATCGACGATTTATTAAATATTTTATATAAAAGGCACAAACAAAAAAAAGCTTCCCTTGGGTTAGTTCAGAATCTTGTTAAGAGTTTCATACTATTTTATTACATTTATTACTTAATATGAACAACTAAGAATGTAATAAACATTTTATAACAGTCTATGACAAAAGACTTAGTGAATACTAGGTTTTCTATGAGTCACAGCGTACATGTATGATTCAAAAATGTAATTAATCAAGTTAAAATTTATAAAGCTCTTTCTATAAAGAGCAACTTCATTTTTTACATAAATCACTAGTAAAAATATGTTAAAACACATTCATGAAGAATTTTTATATTATTATAGATTTAATTACTATATTAATTAGTGGAGCGCTAATGCATACCCACTGTTTATAATAAAACAAAAAGCCAAATGCATAACATTAAACAATATCTATTTTAAACGCATATAATTATTTAACAAATTATTTTTTAAGTAAATAGTAGGAAACCCTGTACAAGATGTTATAGCATACTCAATGATACCTTAGATGAAGCTACTTGTTGTGAAGTTGATTTGCTTTCATGAGCAACTACCACTCTCTTTTTGGGGACTTCGTTCTGAGCTGCGGTGTCACCTGAATCCTAATAATGAAATAATATTGAAGAAACAAGAGGCATGGCTTTTAATACAAAAGAACTTATTACTTAGTAATTTAACATACATTTTGATTAGCTTCCCGTGGGGATTCAAAAACACAACGTAATTTATAGTCAATGAGCTGATTGGGATGTGTCTCCTTCCACTGAAAGCAAATATTTTATTAAAAGAATCATCAATAATTTAAACAATTTTTCTTTTTTCTTTTTTGTCACATATTTCATTTATTCTCACCACTTGATCAATATTGGTTTTACCATCTGGTGCAATAACACTCTGCACCATGAATTTATGTTTGTGTGCCTCATTGGGATCTACATAAAAGTTTTGTGGAGTGACTGCAAAAAAATACAACAAAGTTGAATCAAACAATAATTACTTTTTAATATAATCTATTATAGTCAGTGACTCACTTGCAATTTCCACTTTTGAGTTAGGATCAAGAATACCAGAAT
Source organism: Delias pasithoe (assembly GCA_010014985.3). Lineage (NCBI taxonomy): Eukaryota > Metazoa > Arthropoda > Insecta > Lepidoptera > Pieridae > Delias > Delias pasithoe. The sequence goes on from JAAAKR030330125.1 coordinate 24,487, forward strand.
TGGGTCTCACATAGTATTTTTTGGGAGCAGTTGTCTTAATTTTAAATAAAACAGTGTTAGTTGTTGGATTAGTAAGCCTCATGTGAGTTGTATGCCCTTGCTCAAAATGCCCTGAAAAATCAACTATAATACTCAATAATGTAAACTATACAACAAACAATTAGATTCATTAACAAATTTGGAACTTGGGCTTAGATATTAAAATAAACTAAATTACTGAAAATAAGTTGTCCAAAATATATTTTGTTGATCTCACTAGAACCCAAAATTTTAATAAACAAAATCCTAACCTACTTAATAATTATACATTAGTCTTACATCTTATCAAAGTAAACAATTAATACTAATATTATGTTTTATGTTTAACGAAAAACGATTAGTATTAATGTAATCAAAAAAGTTTATTATGACTACACTAAAATGGAGTTTGCTAATCAATCAATCGCTACTCGTTCAATTGCGGCATTTGCGTTAGACTAAAAATCAATATATCGATTAAAAAATAGTTTTCCTATTTAATTAATACTTGAATCTTATTAATTTGTCAAAACCGCACCCTGAAAAAATGCCGATATCTTGAAATAGAAACTCCATTCGTCAGTAGTTAACGTGACCTATGTTGCCCAAGTTCCTGCGGCTATTGAAAACGCATAGATTTGAAAAGATAAGTTACTCACTTTTAAATTTCAGCTCATTTTGTGGTTCTATAATTAAAACTTGGTTAGGCATTTTATTAAATCGTTATCTCACGAGCAAAAATTTGAAAGAGAAAATTTTATTTCTGCGTTGTCAGACACGGAAGACGAAACGACCGAAATCCAAATGGCGAATACGACATGCGCAGTATGAATTAAAATGTTCATAGACAAAATGTCTTTATTGAATAGTCTGTGGTGAGTAATAATTTTTATTATAATATTATCAATCCAGTCTCAATTATTTTTAAAATTTCCTATCGTGCCATAATAAAATAAAATAATCAAAAAAAATCTTTCAATAGATTTTCCTTCTAAGAGATGTTGTGGAAACCGAAAAACTAATCTAATTTGTCGTGTAACCAAGAGTGAAAGAGTAAAATTTTACCAAAAGTCTACTCTACGGATTTTCATAATTGTACATGAAAATGACATGATTTAGAAAACAAGCTACAATTACGATTTTTATGAAGATTGTTCTTATTAGTAAAAGTAAAGTTATACGTTTTGTTCAGACATTTTAGATTGGAGGACTTTTTCGGTCGTTCAGAGATTCAAATTATATTCGACTGCTATAAGCATGGATTCTGTCAGTGCAATTAAATGGATACTATTACTATTTAGACTTGATCTTTTCTTTTTCGAGTTTTGCATTGAAATCACCGAATAGGTTTTTTTAGTCTCTATCCAATATTGCATTTATTTCTGTAGGACTTTTAAGAATTTAGATAATATAGGTTGTCTGTTGGTAGTGGTAATATCTAAATATAAAATAGTATCTGCCGAGATAGAGAGGTTCCGCGCAACTGCTTAGGCTATGAACACACCACGGCCAGGACCTAGTCGATCGTCAAGGACCCTCGAAAACATTGAACTGATTGAACGCAGTTTACGTGAAAATGCACGACTTTCGATAACGGAAAATGGCAGCTTCACTGGAAATTCCAAGAGCAATTGTGCTTGAATTTTTGCAAAAAAGATATGAAGATTTATGCTTTTAAAATTCAAATAATTAAAGAATTGAAAAAAAATGAGTTTGCGTCACGCAAATTTTTTTATGAAACCATGTTGGAGCGTTTTCGCACTGTGAATTCCATTTTTTGGAGCGACGAGGTTAATTTTCATTTAAACAAGCAAAATTGCCACTACTGGGCTCTAAGAACTCGGAATCCTTGACTGAAGCACCAAAAACCATTACATTGTCCAAGGGTAACTGTTTAGTGCGCTTTATCCACGAATGGGATAATCGAACAATTTTTTTTGAAAATGCACGGGGCCAGGCGACGAATGTTAATGGTGAGAATTATCGGCTCATGATTTCGAATTTCTTTTAGCCGAACCTGCGAGCTCATACATCATTCTCTCCCTCCCAAAATCTCCCTCAAAAACTGATCGAGCCTCCGTTTCGAACAGTTTGTGCAACAGACTGGAAGACATTTGGATGACATTATATTGTCTTTGGATCAATCCAATAATCATAACATAAGTCATGACAGTGACATCAGAAATTAGATCGATCAGTGATCAGTCAATTTAAATATCAGTCATTTACAATTTGAATTTTGGTTAAACACACGTTAAGTTTTGTCTTGATGCTAATAGTTTAAAATCTGTTAATTGTTTTCGTCTTGAAAAAATAAAAAAGAAGTTATCTTACCTACTATTTAAATTAAAATAATTATTCTAACTTCGAGAAACAATTTAAATAGTATTATTATTGTTTTTTCGTTGCATAATATGGCCGGGTGACCAAGAGTAATATTAAAATTATGAATTATTCTCGCAGTTGCTTACTTTTCAATAATTGCCTGAAAATGGAACGTGGCTTACGTCAAACATTTTGCCTACCGTTTATACAAGCATCAAACAATCAAAAATCTTCTACAAATGTTTCAGTGCGTTACTTTCGTACCGACCAAGATCTTTGGCGAGCAGAAAAAGTTACTGTGCTGCTGTCTCCAGAAGAAGTAATTGAATGTATTCTTTACTTTCGATATAATTAGACTTGTATTTAAATGTAATAAATTTGTATTTAATCTATTGCAGGTGACAACAACACTACGTAAAAATGAATTTAATAAAGAATTTTCATATGGCCCTATAAAGTCTTATGATTCTAATCAATTAGCTTCAAATAATCCCATCGAAGATACCAGAAGTGAGGCACAATGCCTATTAACACCAGGTAAATACTTTGGCAAGTTCTAAAAGGGTTTACTTAAAATATAATAGTTATCCATAAAGATTTATTGAAATTATTTGGAGGGTAGTTGCCAGCATATCAAACAATGTAGACAAATAACAAACTGAAATTTTTTTAAATTTTCATACTACCTTCAACGAATTAAATGATAAATTACAGGATTTTTAATGGGAGTATTTGATGGTCATGGAGGCGCAGAATGTGCTCAAATAATATCAAAACGAATGTTAAATTATATTGCTGCTAGTCTGTTACCCAAACATGTGTTGGAAAAGGTTAGGGAACAGAACACAGTAGATAATTTAATAAATACATTCAATGATGAGGTAAATCATACAAAAAATTAAACATCTTAACATAAATAATAATGTAATATTATACTTTATGTTAGATTGCAAGGCAACTATTTATTGATGCTTAGTTTTTATTGAGTTATGAAATTTAGTTGCCTGCCTTGTTGTAATTAAAATTTATTGCAATACTATTTTGATTAGTCATTAATATCTTTTTTATCTACATTTATAGAATTTTATGTATTTATTTTTCAGACAGACATTGTTGACGATTTAAAAACAATATATGATGTAAGCTTCAGGAAATATTTAGATGAACTTTCAATATTTAAAAATGAAGATGTAGACATTAAAACCTGTTTAGAAATGAGTATCCTTCATCTAGATAAAGACCTATCAAAAGAAGTACTTGATCCATACATGGCAGATGGAATAATTAATCATAAAACTTTGTCTATTGCATTGTCTGGTTCTGTCGCATGTATTGCCTATATAGATGGACCTCATTTATATGTAGCTAATATTGGAGACTGTAATGCTGTATTAGGAACCATGACCGAAGAGAATCAATGGATATCGAAAAAAATCAACAAAGAACACAATTCAGAAAACTTATATGAACTTAAGAGAATATGGAGTGAGCACCCTGAAAGTGAGAGAAATACAGTAATCAAAAGAGACAGACTGTTGGGGGAGTTGGCACCACTAAGAAGTCTGGGTGATTTTAGATATAAATGGTCTGCAGATCTTTTAGAAAAGCTTGCAGTTCCATTGGCAGGAGAAAAAGTAATTCCAAATAATTATCATACACCACCTTATTTAACTGCCAAACCAGATGTCTTCTATCATAGGCTGACTCCAAAAGACAAGTTTTTGATTATTGCAACTGATGGCATTTGGGATATGATGACACCGTTACAGTCTGTAAAGTTAGTGGGTGAACATATGAAAGGTAAAGAATCTTTCAATCACCTCAAATTACCAAGAAAGAATATTGAATTGGGAGACATAAATGAGCTATTGTTACATAGAAATCAGAGTTTGAAAAGTATACCAAAAGATGTAAACGCTGCAACTCATTTAATAAGACATGCAATCGGTGGCACAGAATATGGTGTAGATCACTCTAAACTAGTACATTTGCTCAGCTTGTCTCCAGATGTGAGTAGGATGTTTCGAGATGATATGACTGTTACAGTTATATACTTTGATTCTGAGTACTTGCGGCAATGTCCAGCCTGAATGGTGATATTTTGGTACTTTTTATATATATTTTGTTAAGAATATTGAGTGCTGTTTGTTAAAGTTATTTGTAGTTCAAATTTGTGGCATTTTTGTAAAAGTATAAGATTTAAATTTATTAAACGCTCAACTTATTTGGTATTTTTGTATATTATTAACAGGTATAACAATCTGCTGCAGCAATTCTGTTGCTAAGCATTATATTTTCAATTATGGACCAATAGTAATTATCCCTTAATTATTAGATCTTGAAACAAAACAAAGTTTGTCTTTGTCTTTGGGTCTTTTAAGAGAAAAAAAATCTAATGGTATAAATCTGATCGAATTTATTGAGATGAGAGGTTATGGATTTAACTGATGAACTGAAGTTATTATCCATTATAAATTAAGTATTAAATGTAACTTCTATGATTGTGAACATCATATTAAGTAAACAATGGACTTCCTAAATCTAGTTAGGAATTATGGCAGTGAAAATTAATTTAAACACAAAGGACAATGGGCGGTTTCGTCCCAAATGTAACATTTTTCTACCTACATCATATGATAGATCTCAACGAGTGTTGTGTTTCTTTGTATCGGCAGAACTCCGTATCTCGTGTAATTATTATGCATAATGAACGCAAAGAGTATATGAGTATGTAGCACAAAAGGTAAAAAAAATTGATTAAAGCATTATTCAATACAAAAAATCTTTTTTCCATTTACACCCCAAAACTTTTGACCTGCACACAATTATAATAAAAACTTGAATTATTTTTTAAAATTAAACTTAAGTGAACATGTTTAAACTAGTCGCAACATGTTACAATAATGATATACCTACTTTCATTTTCCATTTGACGTCCAAATAGGTTTATGAGCGAAATTCTTGGCTACCATAGAAACAATCCATTCTTATTAAGATGTCATAATTATTAACGAAAACAAGACTTGTGTCAATTTTCGTAGATTCTAAAAAATCCCTCTGACTACGATATTGACTTTATATTCTTGGTGAAACGAAGAACCAAGTTTTTAGTTCGCAGCGGATTATACTAAAGTTAGATAAAATCGATCGGTTGTAAGTTTACTTATGTTATACTTTAAGCATGTGTATATTAACTATTATGATATATATAGAACACAATATTTGATTCAATTAAAACAACGTTACCATATCAACATCTTTATTAATAATTTATATTAAAAGTGAATATTTAAGTATTAGGTAAGTAAAGTAGGCAAGTAATTTATTACTATTTACACAGAATTGCTAAGAAACTTTGATAGTCGACGAAAGGTAAGACCACCCGACGTCGGACAGGCGGAGCTGAGAGTTAGACTATGGCTCAAGTCCATCACCATATTACTGTGTAGAATGGGACTCCCTAAGAAACTTTGATATGACAGCGAACTGAACTATTAAGAATGAGTCGGTATGACATATTTTTAACACGATCTCTTTATAAACATCATTGGCATGTATCGAATAGTTTGAAGTTACACAATTATTATATTACATAATATTTTTGGATGTGTTTACAATTTTTAATAATTATATTCTCTCTGGCTTCACATAACTGCTTTAATGTTTTCTTAATAACTTATAGATTTGTGTTATAATAATCTTTAAAGCTTCTAGAAAAATATTCTTAACTTCACTGTTTTAAGTTGTATACATAAAACAAAAAGTCCTATTAAAAAACATAAAATATAAATGTCATACAATAAATATAATATCATATAAATCATATAAAAACACATATCTTTAAATGAAATAAACCGGTTTTATTTGTCGAAATATAAATTGGGATGCTGTTTTAAATCGCGAGTGAGCCATGGTGAAGCATAGGCTAACGCAATAATTGGGCAGGCTCGTCCGAAGTGATACCATGGACTAACAGAATATTCAGTGCGAGATGTTAGTTATATTTAAAAAAAGTGCTTCTACTGTGTTTCGCTGAGTAAGTAAAAAGCTGGCAAAACAAACAATGCGGGGACAGTGGCGGCGGTGTTCTCTTCCATAAATCTCATAGAGCAGGTAGCTCTCGAGCCACCTGCTCCGTTGCAATTAAAAAATCATTTTAATTGTCAAACCGTCTCATTTTAATTAAATTAGCTCTTAAGTATCCAGTTCACTGCCAGTGACTTAAGAAATGCGGAAAGTGTTTATTGAATATTATTATATAGAATATTATGGAATGGAACATTAGTATGCGGCGATACATTAGTTGATACGGCCTCGGTAACTGACGATAGTTAATTTCTTAATATAATTACGAAGAGAATGAGTCGCGCTATAATACATTGCCTTAGAGTTTACACAACACGCCTCGATCACTAATCGCCAAAATTCAACACGCTTTGTTTGTGCTATGGTATATTCGATCGAATTATACGAGTCAATATATATTTTACTCAAATTGAACAAGCATCAAACGTATTTGCGTACATTAACGAGACGCCGCTCTCTCGAGATGTTACATCATATTTTTGAGCGTTAAAGTTAACATAATATGTCCGGAAATAAGGAAGTTTTACTATAGTTCGTCTATTTGGAACGCAAGACATACAAATTGTGTATGGACTATGCAGAGAACAATCTATTTAAGATAATATATGCGTGATTGTATTTTTCAATGCTATTTTGAGTATTTACAACTTATTTCGCTGTAAGAAAAGTAGGTATAAATAGGATTATTAATATGAAGCAGTTTATTCTCTATCTCGTACATCGGTATGCGTGCCAAATGAATATTACAAAGCACAGCCCACAACAGTAAACCTACTCTAGTTAACTACTTGTTATTCATTATTACGCTTCATATATCCTAAAATGTCGATCCACGGAATCGAGTTCTTTGAAATTGACTATCTTTTATTGTTTAATTCCTTTCCATACAACAATAAACCATTCAAATGTCAAAAACAACTCCTTTATCACTGATTGAAGTAGACTTACGGGATTCACTTAACCGCGAGTGATCAATTATTAAAAAAATACATTTCAACAAACATGAGGGTATCAAATGTCGAAAACGAGGGCACACAAAGTAGCACCATAAATGGTAATGTTTGAATAATGCTAAAGTAGCGGTATTTGAATATGTTTAAGTAGATAGTACTTATCAATAGTATTAAATTTATATTATCAAATTGAAACCCATTTAATTCATTTCCCCTAAATATCGTACCACAACCGCACCACGCCTTAGCCTTACAATCCATTTTCATTTTATTCAAAAATTTTAACGACTATAGCTTTCTTTTTTGTAAAATTCATGTCTTTTTTTCGATTTTTGAAATTGAGTAAAAATTTTGCTTTCGGGCTGTAAAAACCCGTAGCGTAGGTAGTTAAATTTGCCAAAACGTTTTAAATCGTCACAAATACGAAATATTACAACAAGTCTGTCATGGGGCGTAACACTTAGAAACCTAACAACCTTAATTATAACAACAGCATTATTTGAATTAGATTCTATGTAGTGAATTTCAAAACTTATGCTGAGTATCATTAAATAAATATAGTACGTGGTATCGTATGTTGTCTACGTGACAGATTTACAAATACTTACTGCTATGAATGTAACATTAAAAGGCCTTATTTATAACCATAGCTTTCCTTGAAACTTCAATATTCTTATATTAAATATATATTAATTAAATATTTTGTCTTTAATATTCTGCCACTTGGCTGAAATACATTTATCGCAAACGAGAGAGAACACTACGAAATTATCTAACTTCAGCCAAGTTTATAAATAAGGCCGTCTTAAGAAATTTTTATTCAATGTAACAAAAAACATCTATTTAAATTTGAGTAGAAATTGTTGAGACGAGACATTTTACATTACGACCTAGTATACTTATGAAGTTTGAAATATATAATATTTTAGTCTAACAAAATTTAATTGAAGATATAAAAACCTATATTACAAATGGGCTAACAATATCTAGTTGAGTTCGAATATTGCGTCGCGTTTGACTCCATGGTCGTTTAATTTCAAAAAAAACAAATTAGATTAGGATAATGGTTTAGGGAGGTAGGGTGATTATAGTTCGTTATTAGAATTACTTTGAAATTATTACATTATCGGCTGGCTATATTTGATCATGTAGACTTATTAGCCCAAGTCTAACAAAACCATTGCTTTATCGGCTTACCATTGCAAATGGCGTACATAGTCTTATTTCTATTAGAATATTATGTAACTACATAGATATTTTAATGCAAACGTGGTACCTATGTTTAAAATAATGAAAGTTTTAATAATACAAAGCGAGCTTACCAAAGTTGTATTTACGACTTCACTTTACAATTACTTAACGTAATTTATAGTCTAATTACAATTTAAAATCAATTATAATCTATGTTTTTAAAAAAAAACATAGTGCGTGTACACACTACACACTGTGCATATTGTACACACCTAAGTGAATCTTCTTTATGAGCTTGTTTTTCGAAAATGTTATTAAATAAACAACATAAAGTTTAACAAAAGACTATTATTATGTTAGACATGATAATACAATTGTTTATTTTCATCATTACTACTAAGATTGTTACAGAATTTCATGAATTGTAATAGAATTGTTATTCTATCGTTATTAAATATTTTTGTTATTTATGGCTTATGGTAACTGAAATATGAAATATATTGTTGGCATACAATAAAACTTAGTAACTGAGCAAATACTCCATCAATTGTAGTGACGAATCTTGGTCAACTGACGTTCGAGGACTGTTTTTCATAGATAAATTCAATTTATCATTCAAAAATTCAACTAATTTCAATTATTTTTCTGATGCAAATTATATATTGACATTAAGATCTCAAGTAAAATCATCGATATTTTATCATTGTTGTTGACGAGCAAAGAGGCACCTGTGCATGACAACAAGAAAATGATGGAGATTAACGGGAAGATGTGACGCAAAATTTTATTTCAACGCCGATAAAGAAGTGTCACTTCAATAAAAAATACAAAGGATCATGCGTTTTTAATTACTATTCGGCTTTTAATACGTAAGTACGTTAAGTGTTGCTTAAGTGACTTAAGAATATAAGTGCTATGAATTCTTAAAACAATCTATAGTTAGGTACGTACGGAATGTTATTGAAGGTGATGAATGTTTTGATTATTTCACCTAATAAATGCTATGTTTTTGTCGGGTATAGAAATTATTTCTATTGATTTTCTCTCGCACGGATTTTTTGTTTGCCACATTTTTGTGACATTTACTTTATTCCGAACAGACCGGTAAAAA
>JAAAKR030330428.1:2194-17727 GCA_010014985.3 Delias pasithoe
GACACGATCTGCGTCTCTTTAATACAAACCGTGTTGACGAGATCATCGAGCGAAACCAAGGCGCCAAAGTATTCGCAAAACACAAGGCTATTGGGCAAAGCCAGCTGATGAAGCTGAAACGGGAGGACGACAGCATACCGTCGACCAGGGCAGAGGTTTTAGAAGAGATCGCAAGGTTCTATGGACAGTTATACACCTCAGTTGCAAAGCCCGTTGACAGCTTGGTAGGAGATTGAAGGCCAAGTTGTCTCGACATTATACCGGAGATATTCCGGATATAGTTCTGTGCGAGATTAAGATGGCTCCTGGTTTATAAACAACAAGGCACCGGGCGAGGTCGGAACCACTACAGAGGTTCTGAGAGCGGGTGGACCGATACTTAAAGTCAACCAGAAGCTTTGTAATTCCGTCTTGTCCGAGGGTAATACGCCAACAGCGTGGGACAGGGGCGAGGTTGTGCTTTTCTTCAAAAAAGGCGATAACAGCCTATTGAAGAACTACAAACCCATCACGCTTCTGAGCCACGTTTATAAGCTGTTCTCAAGGGTCATCACGAAGCATCTCAAACGCAGACTTGATGACTTCCAGCCTCTCGAACAGACCGGTTTTCGAAGAGGCTATAGTACCATAGACCACATCCATACGCTGTGGCAAGTTATATAGAAAACCGAAGAGTATAACTGCCACTATGCTTAGCGCTTGTGGACTACGAGAAAGCCTTCGATTCGGTGACAACATGGGCGGTGCTTGAGTCACTACAGCGACGCCATATTGACTATCGACACATCGAAATGTTGAAGCGTTTGTATAATAACGCCACCAGGTCCGTCTGAGTACAGAAGCAGAGCACGAAGGCGATCCCACTGAGAAGAGGCGTAATGCAGGGGGACGTTTTATCTCCAAAACTATTTACGGCCGCATTGGAAGACGCCTTCAAGCTCCTGGAATGGCGAGGACTTGGCATCAACATCAACAGCGAATAAATCACTCACCTCCGGTTTGCCGACGACATCGTATTCATGGCAAGTCAATGGAGGAGCACGATGCTCGATGACCTCAATCGAATTTCACAAAGGTTGGGCTTGAAAATGCAAATGGACAAGACGAAAGTTATGTCGAATGCGAAAGTTGTGCCCATCCCAGTCTCTGTTGGAAACTCGGTACTCGATGTTGTTGACTCATACATCTACCAAGGGCAAGTGGTCCGATGAAGTAGGTTCAACTTTGAGAAAGAGGTCAACCGCCGAATCTAACTCGCTTGGGCAGCGTTCGGGAAAATAAGCAATGTTTTTTCGTCCGACATACCTCAGTGCCTCAAGACGAAGGTCTATGATCAGTGTGTGTGACCAGTGATGACATACGGCGCCAAAACGTTGTCTCTCACTATCGGCCTCATCTCAAAGCACAAGGTCGCTCAGCGAGAAATAAAGAGGGCTATGCTCGGAATTTCTCTACATGATAAAATCAGAAATGAGGAAATCCGTAGACAAACCAAAGTAGCCGATATAGCCCGCCGGATTAGCAAGCTAAAGTGGCAATAGGTTGGCCACACCGCACGCAGAGGGGATGGCCGATGGTGCCGAAGAGTGCTAGAGTGGAGAGCACGGACTGGCAAGCGCAGTGTGGGACAACCACCCACAAGACGGACAGACGACCTTACAAAAGTCGCCGGAAGACGCTGGATGCAGGCTGTTTCGGATAGCCATGCGTGGAGGTCCAAAAGGGAGGCCTATGTCCAGCATTGGAAGTCTTACGGCTGAAGTGATGATGAAGATGATGTTATCGGTATATTCTACTAAGACTTACAACCAGGAGCAATTTCGTAACAATTCGCGGAAATGATGATAATAATTTGACAAATTCATTGTAAGCGTATTGTATTAACTACTTAGTATGATAATATATATATATATATATATATTCATACTATAAAATGTATTTAAAAAACTATGAGACAGGTAATTATCAAAAGTTACCTCAATTTTCTTGGGCCATGAATAAAACCCAAAATTATTATTCCTCAGCCATGGCTTATCCCATTCTTCATCTGTCTTTATTTCTTTATCCCTCGACCAGATCGCCCATTCTAAATCTTGCCTATAACCTAAAGGACGTCATTATTGTGACTAATAATAGTTAAGTGTAAGTAATAAAACGTTCCAATAAATTTAAATTTAAGTAAACATTACTTCATCATCATGAGAAACTGATGTCCGAAAATTGCCTCAGGTGCAAATAATTGAACGTCGTACCTGGTACATGTTTTGCCGGTCTTTCGAGTCCGGCGACTTCATAGGGATCTACTTTTATTTTTTTGAGTTTCCTTTTTTTTTGTTTCAGCGTAAAAAATACTAGTTTTTGCGCCCATCTCCGTACAGTTATGTTCTCGTGCAGCAAACAGTTGACGAAGAGACGCACCGCTCTTGGCGGGTAAGGCGTTTGGATTGACGCAATGACTAATAGCATTTGCATCACAAGCTCAAGGCGGCGCCATTGTCTATAATTAAGTTACAGTTGTAGTAGGCTCCAGAAAATAAGTAATTCGCGAGCCTCGTAGCTAACTTGTTTTTAAAGCCTACAACGAAGCGAGAGGTATCGGTTTCGAATCCCGGCCCCAACAAAAAAATCTAATTTAATTTATTCGGTCTTTGTAAGGGCTTGACTGTGGCCGGGCGAGTGTCTTAACACTTTTGCAGGCATGGGAGAGCCAAGCTGCAGGATATGCTGACGCACTAGTTCGGCCGGCTCGTCTGAAGTACCATGGGCTCACAGAAATTATACCGCTTAAACGGCGTAATAATACGGTAATACAACCAAAGCGCAGTTGTCCACGGGCGGCGGTGTTCTCTTACCATACAGGAGATTCACCTGCTCCGTTGTCCGCAATACCATATTATTTTTATAAATTGCTTACATAGTAGAAGACTCAGCAATATCGACCAGCTCATTGACGAGTTCCAAATAAAGTGTCTCGAATTTGGTCGAGGTGGTCTTTTCCCGTTCTTGAGATTCGGCAAATTGTTTGATAAACTCTGGGTCATTAATTTCCTCTTCTGTGAGTAATTTCCTAGCGGCCTGCACAGCTTCGTTACTTATAGTAAGGAAAGTGTTAGTTGTAGGGAAGAAGCGACGTAAAACTTCTGTAAGTGCTTGCTCTAACCTGAAAATATTTTTTCTTTAGCTACTCTTTTACAACGTTTATTTATATTATGGAAAGGGTGGCAAACGAGTAGCTAGCTAGGAACGGCTCACCTAGGAGAAGCGGTCCTTTACCCATGGGCACCCCTAGCCTTAGCAAGACCGCGGGTGCATTGGCGGCCTATGTCTTTATTCGCAAGTTTTGATACATTAGATCTATTTCATTGAAACTTATGTAGGTTTAAACTATAGCACTCAACACTTAATGCCATTATAAATAATAATACCTGTGAATACTAAGTTTCTCACTTAGCGGTGCCTTCAAAACCGCCGGCCACATAAGACGTATCATCTCCCAGTCCTGTTTGGAAATGAGCGAGGACATCTTCGGTCCAAGGAGGATATAGAGAGCACCCTTGTGTCGCGCGTGTCCTTCATCGTCGTCGGTGATAGTACTCAATAGTTCTGCCACTTTCGGCGCCAGAGCACGGTACGAGTAGGGGTAGATATTTAGCAACCCGTGCAATCGAACTTGAGCTTGCAGACGGATCTGAAAGATATTTTTTCAAGAAAGCTCATTAGATATCTACTATCCTATATCTGGTATCCTCAAAAGTTGGACAAGCACGTAAAAATACAATATTGCCAATATTGTATACGTAAGAAAATATAAATAAACAGAATAAGCCTACTAATGTTACTTTAACTCGAAGAAAAAAACTTACGGAACTGTAAATATTGACAGACAGGTCGTATATGGCATTCAGTCCATCCAGGGCCGAAGGTGAAATGCCAGAATCACAGATTAAGTCAAGCCTCGCCTCCTCCTGAAGTCTTACAGCATCAGCTAATATCATTCGTAGCCGAGCTGCTCCCTTGTCAGCGATCGCCTCTCTTCCACCCCCACCCCGTCCATCCAATGCACGTTCCAACGTGCCGTAGCAACGTAGTTTCGATTCCGTTGAAGGCCCACTGCGTAAGCTCTTCATTACTATCACGCGTTCCCATACCTAAAACAAAGCTCAAATTAAGCCGATACCATCTTGAATTCTTTGTACCGTGCATTAATTTAACACGACAGCTCCTGGCTATTACTTTTCCTTAACCAGTTCTCACTTACCAAGGATTGATTGTATTCTCATATTTCTTACCTGCAATAACAAATTCAAGCCTCGTGGATCTTCACTCTTTTCCGCTAACATCCGAGCTTGTACCTTTAGAAGAAGGCGGGTTATGGCTACCCTCATATTCTGTCCGTCCATTGTAACTTCGTACTTTACACCATGCGTGAATGGGATATTTGTGGGTACAACTTGGGAATCTATACTAAAATGTTATTCCCAAATTACTCTATCTTATAAAAACATAATCGTAACTAAATCTAAATTATTAATAACATTCTAGAGAATTATATATATTTTAATAATATACTTACAAAAAAATGTGTTGTTCATTGGGAAGCGGTAAGAATCTTGAACAAACAAAACAAGAATGAATAATATTGAGACTTCGGAGGCGACGCTCGCGGCCCATGGGCTGTGCGCCGCTGAGCCACTGCCGCAGCTTCGTCACTTCTGGCTTCACGTATCTATCTATTAGCATTTGCGCACATGCGGCCTCTTCCGCACACGGCACGTGCCAGTTGAATTTGACGTCATTTAAAAAGCATCCATTGCCCCACTCTCTGATAGGCAACCACGTTTCAGGAGCAGCACCGTAGTCCATTGGGAATCCCCTCCATTCCTTAAGGTTCATCGACGACAATGACACCAATATAGAACTTAACGCCTCACACGCGAGATTTAACGCGTAGGTGGCGTGTAGCTTGAGGGCCCGATCAAGAACAGGCAATACTTTCTCCACGTACTTTAAGATCTCATTTCCATTGCTAAGCATGACATTCACGAGAAGAACAAGCCTGTAAACAAGATCACGAGGTGGATTTTCTTCGTGCAGCATATCATCAGTGGCCAAAAGTTCTAGTAATTCTTCGCAAAGTTGCGGAACAAAAGCATTGAGCGTGGCTTCTGGGTTGACGCGAGCAAACACTTTCAGGAGTCCGCCAACCAAGCTGCCTGAGACATTTGTTTCATACGTTGTTTCGGTGGCAAACGCCTTGAACTTTCTCAGGGCTTTCTTGAATATTTTCGGCGAACACTGCGTCAACACCGAGGTAACTGCAGAGGAAATAGCCGTCTCCATAACAGCGTCTGTTTTCGTTTTTATGGCATCGGAATCTTTCGTTTCCAACCTGACGTGTTCCTGGACGCTAGACTCGATAAAAGTGAATATCTTATCCAGCAGCACCAAAATGAAATCTTCAAATTGAGCGGTTAACTCGCATGTCAAAAGTTCCTCTTCGGTTAGGTCTGGCCAATATTCGCGCGCAGAACTGCAATCGATGTAAGTTATACTAGTACTGAACATCAGAATAAAGTGTAGAGTGACTACGGTCTTCTTGATGTCGTTAGGATCGAGACCTGGCAACACTGCCATCAAGAGAGGGACCACGTGCGTTGGCCCTTCGGGGTAGTTGGAATCGGCGCCGCGCAGCATGGGCCTCACGACGGCGGCCACGGCGGACATGGCCGCCGTCACCCGGTGCGGCTCTGTCAGCGACGTCAGCGCACTCTTGAGGCGTTCGATCAGAGGAGGTATCACAATAGCCGGTCTGAGAGTGGCGAGGTTTTGTAGAGCGGGGGAAATATCTAGAGAGCCACTGCGGCTGTAAACGGCTTGGAGTGTGGGCTCCAAAACGATCATAACAAATTCCGTAATGTCTTCATCGCGTAATTTATAACCTTCGGGAGTTTTGTTTTGCCAAGTGTTAGGGAATTCCTTTTCGCGTTCACGGCGAACCCTATAAATAAATAACACAGTTCATTAATATAGATAAGATTAAAATATACACTGTTTTTGTTGTAAATTATTTAAATAAAATATATATCCCGATACGCAATCAAGCCATCCCAGAGCCATCAGATCCGAACAAAGTGCCTTAGTTTACCTATTAAGAAATTCTCTAGCCAGTTTTCTGAGGAGATCTCTCAGTTTATAAGACCATCGGCCGGCGTTGGCGCTATGAAGGTAGCTCTCTACACCCGCTAAGAAGGACCTTAAGTGCTTTAGAACCAACCCGTCGGGATTAATTGTCCACACGATCCATTTGGTGACATGTTTCATATCTAGAAAATTTAATACAGTTGTGACTAATTATCGATTTCGTATGAAATTGTATTTGTGGTGAGATTTTTCAAGCAGCAATGAATTATTCTATATTAATATACTTCTAGCATTACGATAGTAATGTTTTGCACAAAGCCGAGGTGTAATCGTGTATTTAATATAATAGAATATTTCGATCCTGCTTGTATAAAACTCACCATCCAGTTTTATATTCAATAGATTAAGTAAATGTATTATGGTATCTTTTTTGCAAAAAATAGCAGCAACATGTGGAACTTTTAACACTGGAAATGAAATTAACGTTAGCGTCGTTTTCATTCAATTAATAAACCTCTCCATTACGACAATAACAGACGATCCGCGGCATATAATAACAAATAGATCGATAGGAGTTTTGTTTTTTAAAAAATGATACACTATTATTTCATTTAGTTTAAAGTCTTCGACAACAAGTATGTATGAAAAACACATTTTACGTAAAACAAAATTAACAATCGAGGATTGAATTTCGCAGTTCCAAGTTATTCGATGAGGTTGAGCATTAACGAAACAAACTATGTATTGGAAACTGATTATTTTATTATTATATTGTGTACAACGTCCCTTGGATCGATACTGTTTCTTAAATTAGTTTCTGAATTGATTGCCATTATTGAAATAATTTAATTATTAAATAGGAGAATATTTTATACGTAAATATAAATATAAAAATATGTTAATGTGATTGATCTTGTATGAACTCTCTGGTAACGTCGTATGCTTTTATTGGGAAAATCTCATAGTGATCACTAACCAATGAAATATTTTATATGACAGTTGTTAGCAACGAAAGATGTCGAAACATGAAGGTGATTAGTAAATTCTTTACAACGTCAAGAGCAGAACCAATATAGATTACCTAAAGACGAGCACCTGCCCTGTTGCATGTCCTTATACGAAACTGGAAGATTCATAGCGTGTAGAAATCTTGTAAACATTTTAGCTACGTGGGGAGCCCAATCCACTGCACCAGGGTTTCTTTTCGCCAAGTCCGCGAATACATTAAATATGTCCTGAAAATATATTTCTATAGTTTTTTTCTCAAGGGCTATTCATTAATATACGGCTAACGCGTAACGACTGTTACCGAGTCTCCACATTGTACATTATGGCAGTTATCAAATATCGTCATTAATTCGTTGAACCACAATTCGTGGCCTTGTGCGGCGTATTTAGGATGTAGGCCCACAGGTAGGAAGTATAATGATCCTGTAACTTGACAGTCACTGCTCCAAGGAACCAAAGAAGGCATAAACTCTGCAAGCATTTCCTTCGTCGCGGAGACGTCAAAGTATCTGAAAATGTTGCTATGATTACTCATCATTTGGCATTAGATGCTTAAAATGTTTTTATCTAAAGAAGTGAGTACAAAAGGTATCTAAAGCAATAACCGATTTAAATTGTTGACCTGTTTCATTGGGCCTCTTATTTATTAAGTCCATTAGACTTGGAAATCGATATGCGTTATAGAAAAACAAGGACTTACGGAATTGCACAGTTGACCATTGACAAATAAGTAGCATCTAGAGACCTATAAAATAGAATATCATCAAAATCTATTTATAAAAGAAATCGAAATGCCCATGAGTCCATAATGGTATGTTGATGGAAGAGATACAAAATGATGTTATGATTTAAAAATTTTATAATTTCATATTATTCGAACTGTTTTTGGTATTTGTTTATCTGAAAAAAATTTACGTTCAAGGTTAATTTAGGTGATTTTATTAAAAAAAGTTATGTCCTTCCATTTTTAATTTCATACATGAATTTGAATGAATGACCTAAACCCACATCCACCTGAAGCTCCCATAGAAGTGAGTTGATACTCTTTAGACAGAGATTGAAGTCGCTGTGACAACTGCACTGCAGACTAAAAAGTTATACCTCTCAAAGACTAAAATATATAGAGTAGTTCCCTTAGCTTCTATCCAAAGATTATCAACTCGCAGACAAAATATCTCATATTACGTGGGATATTCGTCGGTCGGTGGGGCTATCCCGAACAATTCAAGGATGTCGTTGATACCGTATCCCGATATGATCTTTCGTACCATATCGGCCATAGAAGTCTCTGAGTTGCCAGATTGTTTGGGCCTGAATAAAATTATATACTATGTCTATATTTATTCTTCTAGACTATTAAAAGTAGTTTTAAATAAATGTATTTAATTTTCCGTTTTATCCAGTAAAAATGTGAAGATTGATCTTTCAACAAAAAGTTCTTGTTGAATTTTGAAGCTTATCAAATATTTTATGCAGTCATAATCCTAAAAATATGGAAATAAAATAGATACATACGAGACATAATGAAGAAATCCAATATTTGCAGAGCTTTTCTCAAATAATCTTATTCCTAAATCATAGAGAGGACGCCAAGGTAGCACTAATTCTTCTGGCGAAATTAAATATCTTTTCCTATATAAAACATTTTGAATATTTTAAAATAATCTTTACAAATTTCATTCAATTACAAATTTGGTTTATTTAATTGCATTGTTATAAGAAATATTAAAGCACTAATATCACTGATAAAAAATAGGGTATGGTGGTAAAAAGTTAAAAATTTAGGTTTATATTTTTTAACACCAATGTTTTTTGTCAATTAAATAATAAGAAATATTTACCCATATCACTTAGAGATTTTAAAAAAGATTACTATAGATTTATAGGTCTTCCAAATGTAGATATAAAATTCCAAGCAAATCAGAGTGTGACACAAGCTTTATATATACAACATAATACCTGAATACTTACTTTGTGAGCATAACAAACAGTGTAGCATACTTATAAACTTTACATGGTTCCAAGTCAGGTATCATCACCAACTCATATACTAATTTAATGAAAGCAATGTGATCATTCTTCCCAAACTTCAGTCCATACATTCTGATATACCTAGTAAAAATAAGTACAGATTTTATTATATGAAATCAGTATAATCATATAAATGCCATGTAGTTAGCCAAATTATGAACTACTTTCATATTCAGCAAGGCAAAAAATATGAAAAATTTATAAGTCAAAATAACAAAAAATAAATTTCACTTGGACACAATTCATGAAGAGCTTTAAGAGACTTGACTATTTATAACAATTCTTTACTAGTATAATATTATGCTCTGTAAAATTAATGGAAGATAACATTCAAATTTACAATATCAGAATAAATATAGTTTTATGTAAAAGACTCTTTATAACATTTAAATAGATAGGTAACATCTTCATAAACAAGTCTTGCAATCTAGACTTAGCAAGTTCTGGGTTGGGGCCAGCTATTTAAAACATAGGTTACTGTGCCAAACAATAGAATAATCTAGTACAATTTATCATACTCTGCATGTAATCATGAATCAGCTGTTCTTACATAAATATATATTTAAAGTAAACTTTGTAAAAATCTGATTTGAGTTTGAGGTATCAGAATATAATAATTTATTTAAAATACTATTATATTATTTTTATAATAAATAGCTATGGTATTCTTAATCAAGACCATTGGCTTTTGATCTAATTTTCAGTTTTGTAAAAGAAATAGAGAAAAGTCGTACAGCCTTAATTTACCAATAATTAAAAAGACAAAAAAATGTTGATTATACTTAATTAATCTGGAAGACCATACACCACAGGATGGTTTCATTTCCCGAAGCATCACAGCCTTTGCAAGGTTCGTTTTCACCTGCGCAAGAAACCTGTTAGATTCTTCATCGAGTTCTTCTGAATATGGTAGCAGATGGTTAATTAAAATTTCTTTTTGCGGACAGAATCCCAGGGTTTTTACCCTTTCTTTCGTCAGTATTAACTGCTCAAACTCTTCTTCTTGAAACATTTTCTCAGATTCTCATATCCTTTTGAGAACAATAAGTGTTATCAACGCCTAGCACTACGAGAGAGTTAATTACAAAATCTACACCACCAGCACAAAATATTTTAAATAGCAATGAGTTGATAACGTGAACATCCGTAAATTGAAATTACACAAGTCATTCGCTGACCAAGAATTTTTACAAGGTTTTACGTTTCATTTTACTTGATTTTTATAATTTAGCAAATTTTTATCTGTCAATATCATTTTACAATCTTGTCATATGTCAATTACTATAGGCGATTGACATGATCCCAAAGATTCATTCATTCATTCCAATTTTCATTGTACTATAATATGCAGCATTTGCCTTTGAGGGTAGATACTAGTAGAATTAGTACGGTCACTAAATTTTATAATTAAAAATAATTATTTTTGTTGCGTTATTTTTATCAACATCACTTTTACTTATTGGTACAATACGTCCATTATTGCTATTAAGAAATAATTCACTCTTGCTACACGGACTTTTTTGAAAAGCTTATAACAAAACATAAATAAGCTAATAATATAAATCACTAATGTATATTCGATTTCATTTTGTAGCCGTTCGCAGTCCTTTTCTTCTATCTCCACATTGAAATACATAAAGTGATTTACTACATAAGGTTAAATTTTTTATGGTAACCACTTTGGTTCGAATTGACGTAAAGAGGAGAATTATCGATTGTATAAACTTGAAAAGGAACCAGTGAACAAACATAAATACATTTAGAACGAGAGCACAAACACCCTAACCAAATATAAATTATCATATTGTAAAATAATACGTTTTCTGCCACAATTGATTCAAGTTTATTTTAATATAGCTAATACAATATTTACAACAAGATGCTGCAATGATAAAGTAAAAATAAGTTTATAATAATAAGTGTTTAATTAAGATGTAACAGTTTCACGTTGAGTAGTGTATAAACTGGCGGCAAATACAATATCCCTTTTAATGGCTGTAGAGGCTTCCATCATCTTCGCTTGTAACTTAGGATCACCGACGGCAACCGCCGCATCTTTTACATCTACTAAGAGCTGGAACAAGCCATACCAGCAATAATTTCTTATTCATCACTAACTTATCATATAATGATTCAAATTGCTGTTTATAGTCTTACCATTACCATTATTAGTGTAAGTAATAAGTGGGTGTATTCTCAGTGATCAATAAAGGTAACTAATGATTCTAGAAAATTATATTAATCTTCACATTTCAGAGTTCTCTTAGGAATTATTTATTCTATTAAAGAAACGATGGAAAAGATTATAGAAAATCTATTAATTCTTTTAAAAAAGGTTTCTATTATAAAATAGGTATCATGCTAGATTTTCAGAAGTTATGAAAGGGTCTAATAAGATTTAATCATATTATACCTCATGTAATTGCTGAATGCATCTGACAATTATTCCTTCTTGCACATCTGTTAGATCCATAATTTCCGCAAACGGTTTCTCTAACGCCCATTCATAAACTACTCTAACTAAACCGAAGTTTAAACGTTCATGTTGCCCTTCGAATTGGGAAACCTGTTTAAAAAATGTTATATTAATAATTATTGTACAACCCTTGGCATAACTCCGGAGCATGGTACTCCTTCGAGTAATATGTATTATTATTTTATTTTCTTTTTATATACACATGATAGGCATAGTAGTTTTACTTAAAAAGCTCACCCCATGTTTCGCCTCAATAGCGGACAGCTCATCTTCAATATGCTGTATAGCATTAACTCCTTCATCAAGCTTATCCGTTAATATCTGTTCTACATATGTCTTAGCTTGGAATACAAAACAGCTCAGCAATGCAGCAATTTCCGCTGGATTTTTATCTGTGAAGACATTCCTAAACACCAATTCGGATATTAGCAGCTCATTCGTACCCATACAACACGCAACTCTGCCCTTTAAAATCACGCTGTCGTGTTCATCGATGTAATTTAGTTCTCGAAGGACTAAAAGTCTTCCTTGATAGTCTGGATACAGCGCCAGACTTTCATAGGAGAGAAGCCGTTTGTATTTGTCACGCTTTCGCTCAGTTTGCTTTCGCTCATATACAATAGCAAATTCATTCTTGAAGTTCGCAATAGATGTGCTTTTCTTCTGCAAATCTATTTCAGCCTAAAATAAAATCTTACATTAGAAACAAAATAAAACTAAACTGTACCTTTTAAACTGGATTTTATCCGCGTAAACTCACAATTATTTTTAATATGTTTACAGTATAAAGTTGTATAATATGGGTTTGAATTTAATTAAAAGTTAAATCAATAATTTATCACCTTAAGCTTATTCATTCTGTCAAGAGTGTGTAGTAGTTCTCCAGTGGAGATATTGAGGGTCTGCGTTAGGCTGACGGTTTCCATCGGAGTAACGCCCGTTCGAGCCGCGTGGCTTAGACGTGATAGTTCTTGCACTGCACTGGCGCAGCTTGCCCCCACCGGTGCGTCTTTGAATCTTTAATAAAAATTTAATTCAAGCTTGGATTGGCTTATACGACGAAAATTGATATTGCAAAACACGAGACACTTGATGCGTAGAAAGACATTTTAGCACTACCTTGGCATTTGTCGTTGTTCCCAATCCCGAATTATAATATTCGCATCCATTTTAAGGGCGGTTTTAGTAACAGAGATAATATTCTTTGGTGCAATGCACAATATTGTGTGATCCTGTGTACTTTCTTCAGAACCTGAAATCATCAAAATTCTCTATTCAACAAATATCGACTTTCTTTTTGTCCCGACGACAACATTATGACTATGACACTATAGCTTTAAGGGCTCTTAGTTACCATTGATCATTATGATGGAACGATGGCGTTATTTGCGAATAAAGAGTGAAAAAAATATTTTATACATTACAAATACTCACCGATGTGGTCATACATAGCAGAGAAGCTCAGCATTCGATACCAAGTTTCGTCTAGGTCAAATGCGTAACAGTTTTTGTCCTCCTCCACACTGTTTAGAACTAGTACTTTGTATGGTGTCTGTCGGGGACCTAATTAAAAAAAATACTTCAGCTTTTAAACATGATTGTATATATAATGGGTAAAAAGGTTATCTTAGCACATATAGCGCTAAGAAAATCATGTTACAGTCAATATTTATGTGTACTTGAAGTAATTAATTCAATATTAATTAGAAAATAAAAGATCCAAATTACTATATTTATGTTCAAGATATACATTGTTTATGTATATCTTGAAATATACATAAACAATATGAATTTATAAATGCCTGTTTTTTAAAATATCGAATTTCATAAGACCTGTTATATATATAAAAAATTATATTTCCATGATTAACGACTGACCATTTCCGTTCAAGTATATACCGAGCTGATTGATATAAGGTCCAGCAGATAGCAACAAAATTCTTCCGGGCACAAGTTCCTTGCTAACTTTTGGTTGGCTCAATAATAGCGGCATAATTTCATTCAAAACTTCCATGTATGCTGTACAAGTGTTATAAAATGTTGCTAACGGTGCCAAATGTGCGGCTAAAGGGGAACTACATTTCTGAGAATACTCTAGTTCAGCTTTCTGGAGAAGTTTCTTGTTTGTATCAGCCTGGAGGATTTGATGCAATTCGCGGAACGAGCGCTGCATCATTCCCTCAACAGATACGGTTGCCACTCTGTAAGTACATTTCTTCATTATTTTTTCACTATTTCTGAACCTTATATATTGACTACTAATTAATTATAAACATTTCAACAATTGCATAATTGATATTTAATTACTGTTAAAACTTATAAGATGTCGAAACTTAATTATTTACCGCAAAAGGCTTAATATCATTGCATATGTAAGCCTAAATTGCGATGACAATTTTTGCGGGGTTCCCAGCATCATCTCCTTGAGCGTCATTTGATCTGGCACGCCGTCCTTACATAGGATAATTACCGTGCCCGTTTCGTCCAAACCTGGATGTAAGACATAGGCATACATAAACAGAAGCTTGCATATCTTGCGTTTACATCTGTTGACAATATATTGCACTTGCAACCATATTCATGAGCAATTTTTGTATAAATTTTCCACAAATTGAACTTTAATAGGCAATTAGATATTCAATATATATATAGATTGAGGCTTACCCCGCCGGCCGGCTCTCCCCGCCATCTGTATGTACTCAGCAGGTACTAGACTCCGCGATTGGAGGCCGTCGAATTTAGTGACGTCATCAAATATGACCGTTCGAGCCGGCATATTTACGCCCATTGCGAATGTCTCCGTCGCGAACAAAATCTTCACCTATAATGCATAAAAATTATGTGTGTAAAACGAAAATTAATGTTATAGTTTTTATAATAAAGTGCATCAAAACTAGAGAACTATTTTAGACTGTGTTGAAGTAACATTTTTTCTGCACTCTACGAACCTTTAATAATTAAAAACGAAAAATGTGTTATAGAGATATACATAAAGGAAAATTTAGTAAAGTATTTATAGTAATATAAAAGAAAACATACATAGCCAGATTGGAACAACATTTCCACTATCTCCTTCAAAAGCGGTAAAATCCCGCTGTGATGTACACCAATTCCGTTTTCGAGTACTCGTTGTAATCTTATAACCTGCAAAAAAAGTAATATCATTTGAATTTTATCACTCAATAAAATAACTATTGCATTTGGCATGAAAATATTGAGTACTTGTTTTTTTATTTAATTTTTATATTTGTTAAACAATATAAAATAATTTTGTATGTATAATATAAAACTATTTATTTATATTTTAATAATAACAATAATATAATGTAATACAATCATACCTGAGGCAGTTTTCTATCTGGTTCCTTGAGTCTTTGTAGACATCTTTGAAAGAAGGAGCGGATGTGTCCCTTTTCTTTAGCAGTAGTCAAGTCAACAGACATTAAATTTTCCGCGTTATGGTCACATCTAGTAAACAGTAAATAAGCTGCATAATATAAAGGCATTGAATTATTAAACAACAATATTTCAATAATACTATATGATTCTGAGCATCAGAGAGTGAGAAATGGAACAAAGAAAAGGTCAGAGAAATAGACGCAAACATATGTAGAATGGTTGTAGGGTTGAATGCCTGAATTGAATACAGTTGATCTTATTAAAGGGATACAAACAATAACGTTACCTATTTCTAGATAAAGTAAAGGCTACAACAGGCAACTTGTCGTTTGAACGTAGGTGGTCTATCAAAGCAACCCACATCGTTTGTTCCGCTTTAGGGTTACCATACTGCCTTCCTCCTGAAAAGTAAGGGAATGATTTCTTTATAATTCTTGCAGTATTTAATGCTGAGTATTATACAATAGAATATTCATAA
>JAAAKR030330921.1:21968-35726 GCA_010014985.3 Delias pasithoe
ACAATTTAGTTAAAATGTAAACATTGACCGCATCCTATCTATTTAATAGGCTTAATTTTCGTGAATTAAATTTTAAAAGCCGTTAATTTTTGTTATGGTATAACGGACAGCGGAGCAAGTGGGTCTCGCATATGGTAAGAGAACACCAACGTTCGTGACCAAACCGCGTCATGATCCGCGCGTTAATTGTGCTGCCGGCTTTTTTACGCCGTTAGGGTAGCATTTCTAAGGGCCTCCTATTAGCTCCACTCACTCAGCGATTTCACGTTGAGTTTTCTGTAAGCCCGTGGTATCACTTCAGATGAGCCGGCCCAATCTATGCGTCAGCATATGCTTCGGCATGGCTCTCCCATGGTTCCGACATGCGCCCGCCCACTGTCAAGCCCATCCAGAGACCGAATAAATTATAAATTAAATTATAATTGTCCGGACTGGGATTCGAACCCGTTATCTCTCCCTTCATGGGTCTACCATGATGCGAGACGTACCGGGTTTTAGTACCATTTAGCTATGAGGTTCTTAAAAATATATTAACTAAAACTGATATTTTTTAATTAATTTATTTTATAATAAAGGGAATCGAATCTAAATGTGAATATACATCTTATTCACCTAATTGACAATAAAGATATAACCAGAGACATTTTCTTTTAGGACGTAATTTCTCAATTAAATAACTGCACCCTAAAATATACTTCATTGATCTTCTCACAGGCTATAATTTTCTGTTCTGAGCAGAAAAATTCGCGTTTGGTGTTAGTTTTTTCGCGAAGGAGAATCCAATCCTTTCTTCACGCTTTCTTAATTTGCAATTCAATTGTTTTCAGGTTAACATGTATTTTAAATGATCAAATATGTAGTACGTACGGTATGTGAATGTATAAACATCAATGTGAATGTTCGTAACTGGTTCGAAATAATTTTACTAATATAGCTGTAACTTTACTTGTCAGTACTGAGCTGGATCTGCCAAATCTAACAAGTCCCCTATCAGTGTTTGTAGCAAAAATTCTTTCCGAGTCTCTGAATATGATTTGAAATGGTCTGAGAATAGCCTTTGTAAAATAGTATTCGTAAATAGACTGAATTTAAATAATTTATTTAAAATTATGGTAGTTTTATGGTCTTTTTAAAAAATAATGTTGAATTATGAATTAAAAAATACATACAACCCCAAATTTTCATCCAAAGCCTATTTGTTAATACCGATAGTTATTTATCAATTTTTATAGCAAAATAATGTTTGCCGGATCAGTTAGTAAAATTTGTAGTAAATTGATGGTAAATTATTTTATTATATAAAATAAATTATTTTATTATAATAATTTTATTGTTTAAAGTAATTTACCATCTATAAATCCAAGTGTCAGATGATAACTTAACACTTAATATCAGACTATTCATTAATCTACCATATCACCTTCGATTAAACTGCATATGAAGATTTATTGGGTTTTTGCAGACAATTTCGCAGAGACAATCAAAAATAAAATTGTTATCAAGATAACCCTTTTTAATTGAGGTTCTTGTTTCGTTTTTTTAATTTCATTACCTCTATCTTTATATGAAATTTTGAGAGCCTCGTAAATAAGTGGTTTTATAAGCCTACCACGAAGCGAGGTATCGGGTTTGAATCGCGGTCCGAATAAACAAAAAAATGTCACTGTCACTGGAAGAGTTATTCTGAAACGTAGTGTGACGCACTTATTGGGCTGGTTCGTCTTAAGTGATACCACGAGATCACATCATACTCACCGTCAAAAGGTTCTTTTATTGTATTTCGCTGAGTGAGCAAAAAAGCCAGCAACACAACCAAAGCGCGGACTTTAGCGTGGTTTTACGCTATACCATAAAAATATTTAGTGATAAAGTGTTAGAAGCTATAGTTGTAATACAACAATTAATACTGTAAAATTGTTTCAGGACGCGGTAAACAGAAGAAATTATTAGAACGGTTCTTGCCTATGATGATCTTGCCGTTTCTAATTCAAAGCATGGTCATGCCAATTGTGCTCGGTATGATTAAGTTTATGCTTTTTAAATCTCTTATAATAGGCAAACTGGCCTTGGTTCTGATAATTATTAACGCGTTTAGAAATAACAACAGTGCAAAAGGGAGAGACGCTGATTTAGCAGCGATTAATTATGGTTTCGGAGAGCATGAGAGGGAATATAATGGTGCTTATATAAACATTAATCGAAACAGTTAATATTTGAAAGATACTTAAAAAAAAAATTTGGTCTGATAAATCTTAGTTATTTTTGTTAGTAACAGAGATGAAAAACAATTAGAAAAGAAGGAGTTCTCTTATTCCGTGACTTAAAGCAATTATTACTTATTATCCTTAAGTGCCAACGAGAGTGTTATATATAGGGATTTTAAGATTTCTACAAAAATCATTGTTAATTGAGCTCCTTTGAATGTTTTAAACTCGAATTAACACAATTTTTCAAATTTTACGTCGAACCTATTTGTTCTAAATAAATAAATTGTTAATTTTAATATTTTTGAAAAGGATAATCAAATACTTATTGTACAATAGTTGGAGAAAAACTGTAAGATATTAATTTGAAGTCAAGGAAATGTTCATAACTGAAGAGGTTAATGCTTAGACTCGATTACGACTAGTATAAGTATATTATTTATTTAACATTTTATATATTCTATTTGTAACGTTATAAAATTATATAATCATGACGTTTTTGGTAATAAGTAGTAGAACAAATCTGTTAATATAAACAATAATGATGCGAAGACAGAAAAATTTCTGGATAATTGAGGAAGCAGCAGCAGGTTCCTAAGAAGACTGGCAACATCCATTACGAATGTTTTACCACCTGGTGGACATTTTGTCTCAACATTACATCACTGCTTAATAATATTTTTTTGTTACATAATATTCTTTCTTTTATTATAACTATACAAGTTACTCGTACATCTTCAACTTGTATGTCTACCTACATCTTACTAAAAACTTATCCTTAATCGCTGGTACAAGTTTCATTGAAGTGACCTACTTTGTGGAAACAGGTTGTTTAAGGATATTAGCGAGATTAAATCCAATATTATTCTAATAAACACATTCAATGTAAGGAGGTTGCGTAAATGACTGCAAACTGTCATTTCTTTTACAAATTCAAAACAAATAAAGTCAGGTGCAACATTTATTTCGAGGTAAGTGAAATGCGCTGTTTCGTAATGTGCTTAGATCGATTTCTATTCGCCACATAATACATTTGTCGGCTGCCATTGAGTAGTGAATGTTTGCACTGAGTGTTATGAAAGGTGGAATCTTATAAATCAATCAAAAAGTAAGGAATTTCTAAATTAGTTTGTGGTAAGTATTTTAATCCAATTTATATTTAACTTTAAATTATTATAAAGATTAATTTTTAAAACGATATGGTTACAAAAATAGAATCACAAGGTAAATTGCAGATGGGTAATTTCAAATAAAACTGCTAATGTTAAATTTTAATCAGTTATTTCTTTATAAACCCCTTAAATTTTTCCGTTATTTTTTATATTGAACCTGCTTTGATGGGTGAGTGTATGTAATAATTAATATTTATGTTTTTTAAGCTTTATTTTATTATTTTTCTAAAATCAAGATAACAATTACATACCTACTTTCTAATTATTTTTAGACATAGGTTATTTGTATTAGTATAGGTGCTTTTGTTGCCTTTTAAAAATAATTAAAAATAGTTATTCATAATCCATATTATATTCAGTTTTTTACTACGCTTATTGAAATGTTATCATAACCTTCAAATCATATTATATTTGAAAATTATACGATCTCAATAATATACTTCAGGCAGGTTTCGACGTTGGCTATAAAAAAGAGAATTTAAGATAGTAAACATATAATAATACCCAAAAAGGACCGTTGGCATCTATGGTGTTCTAGAATGATACAAACACCCAAAGACATTTAATATCCTTATTACAACAAAGATTTAGTTCGTTAATTTCCCTTCAAATATAATGCGATTGCATATTTAAATAATAACTACCACTACACACGTATTTTTTTATTAGGATTGAGTCACTTAAGACCTCCAGAGGCGTTAACATAACAAAATGAACAAACACACCACAAACATTCCACCAAACACACATTAGGTACCATTGAGGCCACCATAATATCAAGATTTAGTAGGTTCTTTTTAGGATTAACATGGACACATTGACATGGATATATTCTAGAAGATTAGTTATCGTGTTGAGCCTATTATCGTTCTGTTTACTTGTGTCTACAATATCATTATCTGTTCAAAACAAAAAATGCAGTGCAGAGAAAAGGACTACGGATATAGTATTCAAGAAAGCGACGTTTAAGGATAATCATGTAAGTACTAAGTGAACCCAATTACAATAAATAAACTTATTTTAATATAAGATTATTCCTCAACATAAATTAATTCTTTTTCCGTATCTACATTGATTAAATTATCGTAGTAATAATATAAACTAAAAATTTTGAAAGATATATTACAGATAAAAGTAATTGGCGAACTATTCAAAGTAATGCACGATTCGATTTGATTTAAGTAATATATATATATAACTTTCTCATAGATATGGTACTGTATTGTATTGTATTTAACTTAACTTATATTTCTCTTTTTTCGTTGACGTATTTCTATACATGTCAATGTGTTTTTTTGTGTGAGACATACTTGTTATCTTAAAGGGTTTGTAAAGAAACTGTTTTGAAGGATTTTTTTAAATGCCTAACTCGTCGTGCAACCATACGGCCCTTACAGATTAACGCGGGATTGAAGGCTCACCCCAACCTTTTGGTACGCAATAGCATCAATTATCTCACAAACTCGACCAAACAAAGACATCGGACGCTGCTACATGTCTTACACGATTCGGACAATTATCGACAAGCAAACAATAAACTGATAGCCTTCCGAGAGTACAAAAACAAAAATTTGGATGCTAGGGTTCTGTGTAGGGACCGATACCAATCTATGTCGCTAGACTCACTCCGGTGAGCTTTCGACCCACTACTCAGTTCGTGTCTCGCAAGAAACGCCCTTGAGCTAATCGTGATCAAGGCTATTTAAATTTAAATATTTTTTGCTTTACTTTAATGAAGAATAATAAATAATAACTATTTTGTTCATAGCTCAAAAATTACAGACTATCCAGAGATGTAATACCAGTGAATTACAGCCTAATACTGTGGCCTGATTTAGTAAATAAAATCTTTGAGGGACAAGTTATAATAAGACTGCGCGTTGTACAGCCAACGCGAACAATTGAAGTACATTTCAAGAATTTGTCGATTCACTATATAAAATTCTACGATGATAGACTCAATCATATAGCAATAAATACAACGAAAAGGGATGAAGTACGAGAAGTATTTCAAATACAATTTGGAGGTTTAGAAATCAGCAAAGGATATTATAGATTTCAATTAAACTTCACTGGAAGGCTTGACAAAGGCATTGTAGGTTTTTACCAAAGTACAATGCGAAATGGCAAGTAAGTACCTACAGCTTAATTTGAACTTGTTATTTATAATCTAGCCAAGATCTCAAAAGTAAACACGAGACTTTTCCATTACCTTAAATGAAAATGATATATTTCAAATTGAATAATCCATAATAGACAATTGTTCTAATCAAAACTTTTGGTCGACTTTAATTTGTGATAACTATAACCCAATTTCTGTATAAGTATATCATGTATAAACAGTATCTTAACGCCGGAAAAAAATATTTTAGGCGCCCAAATATGAAACAGTATTCAGACACCCATTATATAAATTTGAGTAGCGAGTTCATGCATTTGTTTTTTGAATATACAAGAGTGGAGAATGCCTTTTCACATAGGTTTGTGGTGAAAAAAAAGTAGTAAATGCTTTAGTGTTTCGTCCGATGTTTCCTTATAATCTATATTTACATTCACCCAAAACATGATAATGTACTTTCTTTAAAATTAAATTTTATTGCTGAATCACAGGTTATTTCTATTAATTGTAACGCTGTCAAGTCAGAAGTTTCAATAACAACCGAGTTGAAAGTGTCTATGTTCTGTGTCTATTTTTTGTGATATCCAATATTTATTTTTGTCGGGAATGAAACGAAGACCAAAACGCATGTTCATCGGGCTAAATAAGCGTAGCGATTACGAGACTATAAAAATGTATGTATGATCCAGAGATGATACCATGGATCCTCAGAGGTGTGCGGACCACAGAGTGGGAAGAGAATGGAAAACTATAATCGACAGTTTATTTACTATTGACATTTGACAGTGATAATATACAATGAACAATCTTAACACATATTTTGGATTGAGATTGTTTCGTAGATGAAGATAAAATTAACACATACAATTTCCAAAATTTTATTAATAATATTAAATAAATATTCCATTTCCTGTTCCCAAATAAAAATCGACATTTGAAAGCAGGCTAATGTCTAATTGTATAAATATTATGAAAACTTCAAAGATAAAGTTATCTAAAAGATTGTCCCAATTAGTTCGTCCCGTAAATTACCAATTAAAGTTACAACCTGACTTAAAATCGGGTGAATTTCAGGGCAATGTGAGCATTAACGTTATCATTCAGCAAGGAAGAGATAATTTGTGCTTGCATACAAAGTTCTTATCTATAAAAGATGTTAAGGTGCTCAGTGGTCACGTTGAAGTACCGGTGATAAAGTATTTTGAAATAGAATCCTTAGAACAACTTTACATTCAATTAGATAATAATATCAAAGCTGGTAGTTATGATATAAACATTGAATTTAGTGGAAACCTGACTAGGAATATAGTTGGTTTCTATCTCTCCAGGCTTAAAATGGAAGGGTATATATCAGTCTCTTTAAATAATTGTGTTACTTTAACCAAAATCAGATCAGTTTACATCTCAGAGAGTTAATTTATCATACTTTTTTTCAGTGCCATGGTAGCTAGTAAATTCCAACCAACATATGCTCGCCAAGCATTTCCTTGTTTTGATGAGCCAGATTTTAAAGCTACATTTGATATAACATTAGTGAAGCCAATTGATTATGTAGCCCTTTCTAATATGAATGTAAGATAAATTTTTAAGGTAAAATTAATAATTAACAAATAACAGTAATTAATAACAAAATTGGTCAACAAAGTCATAGTTTAATAAAGATTACTGAAATACTTGCAGAAATTTAGCCATAACTAGTAATAATGAATAATAGTAAACCAGACATACAACTAGAATACTGCAGAATGATTAATATTATATTGGCTACAATGTTTACAGGAAATTTCAAAAACATTGGATAAAAACACCAAAACAGAGACTGTTACTTTTGCTACAAGTGTGCCTATGTCAACATACCTGGCTTGTTTTGTAATTTGCAATTTTGATCACAAAGAAACAATAATAAATACAAATGGTATTGGAAAAGACTTCACTTTGCGTTCATTTGCACAGAAACAACAAACACATAAAATTGATTTTGCACAAGACATTGGAAAACGAGCCACTGAATATTATATTCAGTATTATGAAGTTCCATACCCTCTTCCTAAACTTGGTAAATAAAAATTGAATTCATTATTGTTGCTGTTTATAATTATCATACTGTTCATTTGCTTCTAATGTTATGCATTACTAGTGTTGTAATTTCTAATTTCATAAAGTGTAGAACAATGTTTATTAGGTTCCACTCATTTATTTCTGCTTTTAGATATGATAGCAATCCCAGATTATGTATCAGGTGCCACTGAGCACTGGGGCTTAATAACTTATAGAGAAACATCATTTCTAATAGATGAAGCTACTACATCATCACAGAATAAAATCAGTGTCGCAAACACTATTGCCCATGAACTGGCTCATATGTGGTTTGGTAATTTAGGTAAGAATTTAATTGACAGACTGATCCTGAGTCCATAATATGGGCGAGAGAATAGTTATTAATTATAAGAGAGGTGACTATTGACGCTCGCATTTAAATTTTCCAAGATGTTGCATATTCTAAGCATTCAAACAGATAACAGATGATCACAATCATATATGTGCATTTGTTGCACTACACCTTATCTAATAAATCAGACGACCTTAGTGTAAAGAACATTTTATGGACTATTGTTAAGCTATGCTATGTGTTTTCTTTAATTATATAATAGTGTTTGTCTATATGACAATAAAAATTTTATTTTTTTCAATTTCAGTAACGATGAAATGGTGGGATGAAGTTTGGTTGAATGAGGGTTTTGCATCATATATGCAAATAAAATCATTGAATGCCATAGAGCCCTCGTGGTCTATGGTAATTTTATTTTGTATTTAAAACGTCACATTAAAAAAAATACATTTGTAATCACCAAAATATAGAAAACTACTCTTGTAAAAAATATTTGTGATTCCAGTTTTTAATTTATTTATGTATGCTTTCTAGCTTGATCAATTTCTAACTAAAACCCTACATTCAGTATTAGTGACTGATGCGAAACTATCAAGTCACCCGATAGTTCAGACTGTGGAGACTCCAGATCAAATAACAGCAATTTTTGATTCTATATCATATAATAAGGTAAAATCATGTATATATTCGTATATTCGAATATATATATATAACGAAAATATATCATGTACATATTTTAAATTTTAAAGGTAACGCGAATTATTACACCGTCTAATAAATGTAAAACTTCACAGGGTGCATCGATTTTAAGAATGTTGGAAGGCTTTATCGGAGAAGAAAACTTCCGTAAAGGAGTTTCAGATTATTTAAAAAAGTACGAATTTGGCAACACCGTCACACAAGAATTACTCTCTTCATTGCAACCATATTTTAAGAAACTGTATCCAAATTGTAGTCTAAAGTAAGTTACTTGTGATTTTGTTCACTGACTAAAATGTAGAATTGTAGGAATATATTTTATTCCCGTGAACGAAGTAGAAAGTTCACCGGAGTGGAAAGGCCGATTCAGAAGCCACTTGACCGTTTCAATTTTATTGACACCATATCGAAAATTAACTTTGAATTACTGATTACAATTTCCCTACTGTGCCTATTTTTGTATAGTATTAAAATCTTGTTTAATTTCATTAAAGTTGAGTACACGATTATCTTGACAGCTACATAATGGATACTTGGACAAAACAAATGGGATACCCACTTATAAGTGTAATGCCTGGAGTTAAGAATAATACATTTGTTTTGACGCAATCGCGGTTTCTTTTGGACCCAAACGCCACTTATACTGACGACTCAGATTTTCAGTAAGTATCGCAATATCTTGCTCTTTTTCTGTATAAGGATTCTCTTGCATCGTACAGTAATCATAAACCTAAGTCACGTTCATTCCACACACAAGCTATATATTACACGACAAAAATAGATCTACAGCTATTGTTAACGCATTGATATTATATAATTATATGCATATATTTAATACAAGCAAAAACAAATGGATATATTATTATGAATTTTTTAGTTATAAATAAAATGTACTCAAGTCGCGTTTGAATCTGTTCAGTGAACGTTGCGAGATGCACATTCAAATATTGTAATAGCAATGAATATTTTTTTCGGTTTGATTCGATTAGCAACCAAAATAAATAATATTTCTTCGGCGTCTGCGACTTAAACTACGTGGAAATAATAATACTTAGAAAAATTAGTTATAACTTTACAGTTACCGGTGGTTCGTGCCTCTAACGTATACTACAAATAAAGGAAAACACAACGGTATACTATGGTTCCCCGATACCTCTAATACCGGTACATTTTTATGTTATTCTTGGCTTTTTGAATTTTGTTTTTGTCTACTGTATAAATCCGAGCTTTTTTTTATGGTATGAGGGCAACGTAGGAGGTGGGTATCCTATATGGTAAGATACAAAGCCGCAAATGGACAACAGCACCATAATCCGCGCATTGATTGTTATCTGCGGCTTTTTACGCCGCTTAGGCGGCATTTTAAAGTGCTTCCAATATCCTCACTCACTCAGCGAAGTGTACTTCAGTAGAAGTACTTTTTCAAGTGTGACTACTATTTCACGCTGAGTATTCTGTGAGCCTGTGGTATCACTTCGGACGAGCCGGCCCAATTAGAGAAAACGCTTTTCTCAAATTAAATATGATTGTATCGTTTTCAGTGGAAATTACATTAAGTGATGAAGAGAATTGGTTAAAAATAAACAACAACCAAGTTGGGTATTACAGGATTAACTACCCTTTGAATATATGGAAGGAACTTCTCCAGCAATTGAAACTCAAATCTCAAGTGGTATATCTTTTGTTATTTCCGACCTCTCCCCCATTTTAATCAACCTAATTTCGTGCCTCCGTTTTAGTTTGGTTCAATAATGATTCTGGCTTCCTGTACTGAGGATATTAATTAAAATTTCAGTTAAAATTTTAATATTTGCTTCGTTTGTAACACATAAGCGTCAAAAATGTTTTCTTAGTTTTATTCGCCAACAGTGAGTACAGTATACAACTATATCCTGATAATTTTTAGCTAACAACATCAGATAGAGCACACCTGTTGGACGACGCGTTCGCGTTATCGGACGCCGGGCTCCTGCCGTATGACATCGCACTCTCTCTGACACAGTATCTCACGACGGAGAGAGATCTCGTGCCTTGGGAAACGGCTGCGGGGAAATTCAATCAACTATCAAACAGATTACTGGATACCCCAGCGTATGAACACCTAAAGGTAATTTATAAAACTTAGTATTTTTGCAGTGGCTACCTTCTGTTCGAATTTCGACAACTTATTTTAGTGTGTATTGGTATAAATATGGTGTGTCGTTCTAGATATTATGTTATGTTTGTTTTAACTGAATTATTCTATTTCTATCTCTTACTAAATAAATGATATCTATTACAAAGGTATTTATAAACATCGCTACATAAGCATTTTCTATAAACGGATACACTTTTAATTGCAGAAGTATGTGCAGCACCTGATCGGAAACGGTGGTGTGTATTCACAGCAGAGCTGGGATAATAAGAATGTGGATGTAATTCAAGGGTATACATATTTCTATAGTTTAACGATTTAACCGAATATATGATGTACAACTTTGCCGCTATGATTTTTTAACACATTACGTGTGTACTTTTATCTTATTTGGCATTCATTCGTGTTACCTCGATGTTTGTTGACCCACAACTGAGCGTTTATTAGGGCATTGTATGCCGCGCACCACCATTCTGTGGAATCAGCTTCCCGCATAGGTATTTCCAAATCAATACGGCTTGGGACCTTCAAAAAAGAACGTTCCTATTCCTTAAAGGCCGGCAACGCTCCCGCAGCTCTGCAAGGCTATGGGTGTCCGGGGATGCTGAGGACCTAGGTGAATCTCCTGCTCATTTGGCATCGCTTCCATAAAAAATTTAAAGCGCGCTTTAGAATTGTTATAATTAAATATGTGTTTAAACAATTCAATTTTTAAATTAATTGCATTTTCGTGTATATGTATACCTCGCATGTAGAATATTCCTTTGCAGGCTACTTCGCACGAGGATTTTGTCATTAGCGACATCTAGCGGGTTGCCAGATGCAGATGCCAGAGTAAGGCGCATGTTTCTGAGCTGGCTTAATTCCCATGGAACAACTAATATTATAACTATAGAGCCTGATTTACGCAGCTTAGTCTATTACTACGGTAAGTTAACATTTCATTCGCTTCATTTCATTGTGTAATATTGGTAGCACTGCCAAAGCGATTTCTCGACGAGGTACAATACAATAACAATATTAGCAAACTGAATAATATCGATATGTAGTGTTGTACAATAATATTCTCCATCCCTAATATGATGAAATGTTGCTAGTAAGTTGTGAATCTTAAATTAAATTATTATAAGTCTAATGTTCGTATAGGTATGAAACATGCTACCGCAGATGAGTGGGAGAAATTGTGGGCCATCTATTTAGAAGAAGAAGACGTACAGGAACAAACGAAACTTAGGTCCGCTCTCTCTGCGCCACAAGATGTCGCTATTCTTAAAAGGTAAGATTAAATTTCCTTTTACGTTTAAGCGACGTCAAGAGAGCATGTCAATATCAATTTCCAAAGATACCAACGACCTCCTAGATATATTATGACATATGACCAGATTAAAGAGTATCATGCGTACTGTTCTATTAGTTTTTCTATCTTGATACAAGTCTGCGACTCGGAATTACTTGTAAGGGAGACTATTATTGTAATAACTTTTTAAATTAGGAATGAAAAAAATGGTGAAACATTTAAAACAATTTACTCTTAACAGATATCTGGATCTTGCTTGGGACGAAAAAAACATTCGTAGTCAGGATTACCTAAACGTTCTACAGCTGATAAGTGGCAATCCCGCTGGCACTGCGCTCGTGTGGGACGAGGTTCGGAGCCGGTGGAATCACCTCGTCGAACGTTTCACACTTAATAGCAGATACCTCGGTAACCTAATACCTGCAACTACGAGTAACTTTAACACCGAACAACGACTACAAGAGGTAAGTATTGTGTAAAAAAATAAGAAATCATTAACAATTAAAACATTAAAATCTCCAATGTTATTACCTACCTAATGTAGTTTTCAATCCTTCTTAGTTAATTTCGATAGTATTTATCAGGATGTAAAGAATTTGTCTATTCTTTTTTATGGAAACGGTGGCAAACGAGCATGGCGCTCACCTAGCACAACCTGTCCTCTGCCCATGAACGCTCTCAGCCCTTGCAGAGCCGCGGATGCGTTGCCGACATTAAAAAAATATTATAAATAAAAATGATTAACAGTTGTATGTGGAATGTTGTTTCAGTAGCAGCTGGAGCAGCTCTACGCAAATGTGTTGATACTTTTGACATCATAAAGCTTTTCTCGTTAATTTTACAGTTACTGTCATTCTACGGACCTGCCAGTAGGATAATCGAAATTGTTGAATGCTTCTTTGCATTCTCTTAGATTATATTGTAATTCACTTGAATTCAATAAACGAACCAATCTGATAACAGATATTTCACGTTTTGCAGATGAAGGCTTTTTTCGAAAAGAACAACGACGCGGGCGCCGGGGCTTCAGCGCGTCAGCGGGCACTTGAGAATGTGCGTAATAATATTAAATGGACGTCAACACATCAGGCGACTGTCGCAGCATGGCTTGAAAGCTACGTACAGACTATAAACTAGTATATATAATGTCTATTTGAAATAATAAAATAATAATAATTACCTGCTCTCTCGTTATTTCATGGCTGGTTACAATAATGAAAGTTAAAGTCTGAGGTCGGACACCAGTTACGAATTGTAATATCGCTGGACGACGAAGGAATTGAATACAGATCTTTATAAATATACCTAAAAGCTGTAACATTGGTGACAGAAAGACACGCTACACATATGCAAACACAAAAGTTCCAACGTAGCGGAGAGGCGCGAGAGATCTGCTTCCATGTGAATATTTCGTAGCGCTCCTCCAAAGGCGATATAGGCAGACAGCATCATGGCCAGCAGTGTTGCCAGATCGTTCCTTTTAGAAATAAACGCGTTATATTTCAAGCTCGTAAGGCCCAAGGATTCTCTTAATAGACTTTACGAAAACCGGTTTTAAAAATAATGTTCTGATCGTGAATGCTTCACGAATTTGTGCACAAATTCAGATTTATTGATTTCACACACGTGAACTAAGGAGGTCGAATCTAAACCCTAAATGATATAACCCATGCAATAAAAATATAAAATTATATCTCGCATCTTTTACTAATCATACCTACTGGTAAAGAAATTGAAAAAAAAA
>JAAAKR030331116.1:23109-35587 GCA_010014985.3 Delias pasithoe
CTATTAAGTAATAAAATCGTCGTGTACAGTCGACGTCTGCTGGTGATACCATCAAAATAGCAGAGAAGGGAGAAGCTACTTTCAAAAAAAGCAAATATCAATAAAACTATGCGACTTAGAACCCACCTTTTATGGTATTTTGTCGATTACTTCATTAATGTTTTCAAAGGCATCGTGCGGTCACGTACGTAGAAGTTATGGTACCAATATGTCTGCTTTTTGGGCCGCAATGACTATGTGCGAAAAAGGCTTTCTGTAAATAATTATTTCTCGTATATCCGTAACCTTATTTATAATGTAGATCTGTACACCTGCACATCATCTGTCTGATGCTACTTGATATTCCCGTAAAATTCAAATTTTATCCTTTTAAAATTCACTATAGCTAGATGCACGGCGATCGGCGGACGTGAGATGATTTCATTTCTTTAACTTTTGCCGATGTGTTTAAAGTATAACAATACAATCTTTGCATCTCTCGTCTTTGGATAAGGCTTGCCAGACACTTGACAATCATCTTTAATTTTCAGCATTCACCGATGGAGACGGCGCAATCTATGTCAATGTATTTAATTTGTTATTTTGTTATATAAAGCAAACCAGGCTGTTCACATCACGAATGCACTTTGATAGATATCGACTTACAAACAAAAACAGTTCATCGTTTTGCAATTAAATTAGACTCTGATAGTGTATTTGATGATGTTGCTATAAAATATATAATATAAAATATCAGCACGTAGTAGTGATGAATAAGAGGAGGTCCACTAAGTTAATAACTTATTAAATTTTGTGTTAGAGGAGCTAAAGATAGAGTGGATATTCGCCAACGCAGAAAGCTTGTTGTGTCTGCGACGTACCTAAGCTGCATTTATCTTGATAAAGTCAATCGTTATACGTGTAGCACATTCCAAGTGTGCAATTAAGGGGCAGGTTACCTATTTTTAGCTGGTCGGGGGCGTTTTTTTTTTCTTTAACAAAAAAAGCAAGCAGACGCTCTCAGACGCCGGCCTCCATACACCGAAGTGGATTATGCAAAAAGCCTACAATACTGTATCCAATGCAATTCTTCTGAATTATTAGATTCGGTAGCTTTGTTGAACCTTTTTGAAGATTTCTATCAATATTAAAGTTTACATACTCTTGACAGATTCATAAAGGCGGCGTGTTATGCATGGTAAGAGGTTAAATAAATTAAAAGATATAAAAGTTTTGATTTTTATGAGATTTTTATGAGATATAAATAGCTGAATTATAATTGATATTATGGATTTCTATACAATGAATAAATTAATATGGTGTTTATAATAGACATTTATTTGTTCGTCGGATATTTTTGACATATGAAAAATGAAATTAATTATTGATCTGTTATAATTTATCGTTTCTTTTAATTTTTTCACATTACATTCAGGTTCTATCAACGTTGTTTCTCCTGGATAATATAATACATTTTACAGTTCCCAGAACCAGCAGCTCATTCTAAGGATGACGAAAGATATGAAAATAATGAGGATGACAGGTATTTTTTATTTATTTATATACTTACTACCAATGCTTACTGCAATTTCGACTATATTAGTCCTTATACTTAGATTTACTGAACTTTAAGTAATAATGGAGCTGCTTGCCTGCTATATATATATATATATTATCTTTTTATCGAAATATCCAAAAGAACCATATTTATTACGAATCTATAATTTATTTTCCAGTTCTGTTTAAAATTGTATTTAGTTTTTATTAATTTTTGCAATGTTTTTAAATTCCGAACGCCTGCAGAAACATTGTAGCAAAAATGGCTCAAA
Source organism: Delias pasithoe (assembly GCA_010014985.3). Taxonomy (NCBI): domain Eukaryota; kingdom Metazoa; phylum Arthropoda; class Insecta; order Lepidoptera; family Pieridae; genus Delias; species Delias pasithoe. The sequence goes on from JAAAKR030331116.1 coordinate 24,918, forward strand.
TATTCGACGTATAATTGCCAACGGAGGTGTTTCCAAACCAATACGACTTGGGGACCTTCAAAAAAAGAGTGTAACTTTCCCTTAAAGGCCGGCAACGCACCCGCGGCTCTGCAAGGGCTGGTGGTATTCATGGGCGGATGACCGCTTGAGCGGAGTCTCCTGCTCGTTTCCCACCATGAAATTATTTTTGTTATATGAATTACTACATTTTATCAAAACCAGTTTTTATAGGCTAACTTTATTAGGCTTAAACATCACTTACGCTAGTACTTGGCATACATTTTACTACTTGAGTGTATCTTTTTTCAGTGTCATGAAAACGAATCAAAACAAAGAGTTACCAACTCCAGGTACATTACCGAATGCAGAATTGTCGAAAGCATCTCGCGGTCTACTAATGAAGCTGTTGGAAATGAATCCTCAATATCGTATCAAAACGTTACGGCAGCTCCAGCAGACCGCGTTTTTCATGGGATTTAACTTTGGCGATATAAAGACAAAGAAGGTTCAATTATGTTTTTATATTGTCTTCAAGTTCACCTATTACAAGTTTTACCTATTACTTACATTATGTATACAAATCTATTTACTTATGGCTTCGTATGTTTAACGTCGCCATTGTAATGTCATAAAATTGATGCAGACGTAAAAATATGTTTCTAGAATTTGTTTTATCCGTATTGAATTTGTGCAATCGATTATCTATCATCATGTCAGCTGTAGTACGTCCACTGGTGAATATAGGCCTCCCCTTTGGACCTCCACGTATACCTATCCGAAGCGACCTGCATCCAGAGTTTTCCGACGACCCTTGTAAGGTCGTATGTCAGTCTTGTGGGTAGACGTACTACTCTGCTTTTGCTAGTCCGTGGTCTCCACTCTGGCACTTTTCGGCCTCATCCGCCACATGTCAGGCAGAGCAGATGTTCTGCCTGAAATATGGCCTGCCAATTGCCACTTCAGCTAGCTAATCAAGCGGACTATATCAGTTACTTAAGTTCGTTTATGGATTTCCTCATTTCTGATTCGATCAAATAAAGAAACTTCGAGCATAGCCCTCTCCAGTGCTCGCTGAGCCAAGTTGAGCTTTGAGATGAAGCCGATGGTGAAAGGCCACCTTTCGGTGCCGTATGTTATCACTGGTAGCACAAACTGATTGAAGACCTTCGTCTTGAGGCACTGGGGTATGTCAAACGAAAAGACATTGTGTAGCTTTCCGAATGCTACCCAACCGTGTTAGATTCAACGGTTGACCTCTTCTCGAACCTTGATCTGTCTAATTGAACCACTTGCCCTAGGTATAGATATATGAGCTTACAACTTCGAGTACCGAGTTTGAAACAGAGACTGGGACGGGCACAACCGATGGATCGATTATTCAAAAAACTTTTATTCCTATTTTAATACTGTATTACATATTTGCAGGTTTCTCCAAAAATTCTGCTTCAACGTGATGGAGAAAATCATAGATATCCCGTTACGGATGCAGACGTGCCATTTAATCATTTTAATCAAAATTTACGTATAGATATCTAAATTTTAATCTATTAAATAGTTTTACATATAAAACCATTTTATTTATTAAATCATTAAACGTTTCTTTATGTTATATATGTTTTTGTTTAATTTGAAAATAATTTTCAAGATAGCATTAATATAGTTATTATTATTGTACTGTCCTCCCTACATAGTTATCTCAGTTGAAAAATAATACAAATCAATAAATCTATATTATCTATATTTTTATATCTAATCTTCCGTTAGGTAACTTTACGTACCAATTCCTTAAAGGCCAGCAACGCACCCGTGGCCCTACAAAGGTCTAGGGATGTCTATAGGCGGAGGACTATTATTCTAGGTGAGTCTTCCAAAAGGAGTCGCTTATCCTTATTTTCAACTGTTTAAAAAAAATCTATCTCTAAAGCTAAATCCTTCAAAAAAATTTAGTTAACTAAGGACACTAAGATTAGAAATAAATGTCCTAAATTAGAAATATTCACTAAGTTATGATTTGAATATACAATCTTAACCCTTTTAACAAATACTGAGACAGCTCGCCCCAATGACAGAGTTGAGCTGCAATGGCTGTATTGCCGGCAGCGAGTTAGCCATTCCTAAAGAAAAGAAGTGAGACATTTAATTATTACACAATAAAATAAACGCTTATTCATATTTCTAATTCACCAAATAATTTTTAATCTGCATTGGTGACAGGCACAAAACGTAATAAAAGTAGCAATGGTTATGTCTAAACTGACAAACGACAGTTATTATATTTTCATTTTCAATTTTTTTCGCATTTCGAAAATTGGATTGTAAAATTTCGTCGGAGAGTTGCTAAAATTTAGAATAATGGCCACATACATACAACGGGCTGCAGTTTCATATGTTAGAAAAAATGCACGGCTAGCATCTCATGCGGCTACTGCTGGTGGACATGGGGGTAAGTTTATTTATTAGATGAATTATGTAACTATAACCTAGGTTTTCCTTATCTCAGAGATAATATTTTTGTAAAGGTGGCTGGAAGTTCTGGAGAAACCTGTCTTTCTTTGTTGGTTTCCCTGCCGTTGGCTTGGGAATGCTGAATGCTTACCTCGGTCATCAAGAAGAACACGAAAGACCTCCATTCGTAGCTTATGAATATATGCGTATCCGCACTAAGGTATATTTAATGTATAATAAAAGAGAAAAAGCTTTTTGATAAATTGTAGACACTTCAATTAAATCGTGTGAGGTTAAATGTATATTTATTTATATATAAATGTATAATATATTTATTTAAAGCTAATAAGAACATACATTTATTTAACTTCAAGCATTGTGTTTACGTAAGGGTGTAGTCTTTACTACAATATAAGAAAAGATACATTTCCATTGTCACTTGTTCTTTCAGAGATTCCCATGGGGTGATGGTCAGAAGACTCTTTTCCACAACCCCCGTGTTAATGCACTGCCCACTGGTTATGAAGATGAACAATAATCCGTTATTCTAACCAGCCAAAACTGTATTAGTAAATAATAATATTTGTTTTTTAATGTTAATCTGTAATAGTGACAGATTAGTAGGTTTCAATTGAAAAATTTTGTTAATTTTCTTTGAAATAAAATATAAATTGAATCTGTATAGAGTTCTTTTTCAAATTATACTTTGCAATATGTTGTAAATAAAACACCATAAATCTACAAATTGGGGTAAATAAATTCCTGATTTAGCTTCGTTGTGATTTTTCTTAATTTATTTAAATTAAACCATAAGAATCATATATAAGAACCATATATCATAAGAATATTGCTTAATGCAGTTACACTAGACAGCAATATTTGGTGTAATTGTTTTTAGAGTATAAGGATGCATGTAAGGAATAATTGTCATCTTGTCTAAAGCTTTGGAAATTTAATTACTTGGTACTTAGAACTCCTCTTAACATGTATTAATTCAGTTAATTTATAGGTCACAAATTCGAGCCTTTTCTTAATAAAATAAAAATTAACATTAGGATATAAAAAAAATAATTTATTTAATTTGTATTGCAAATATGCAATTTATAGACAAATCAGACAGTGAAAAAAATTACTTAGTAATTAATGATAGTTACTCAAATTACACTTGTCTAGGCTATTAAGGGCAACTTAGTCCGTTTATTCCTTTTACTATGAATTTTATTGATAATTTCCTTTATTATAAATCAATACTAAGGAATAACTGAGTTCAGACTCCATATCAAATTAATTTCTATGAGATCAATATATATTATACATATATAGAATTATCTATTGCTTTCATGTCCAGCTTATATTTACCAAAAGCTAAAATATAGTATAATATCAAAAACTAAAAGAAAATTATACAAGTAGAATTTTAGTATTTTACAGAGCCTCAGAAAGAATGCTTTTGGCATAGAACTAGTTTAGTTTCTTTAGGGATTTGAAACTTAAAATTGAAGAACTTAATTAAAATGAATTACGAAAATCTTTTTACTTTTAATTAATGTTTAATAGACATTAAAAATATACCAAAGCCATGAATGACCCACCATGTTTAATGTATTATGTTCTGTGTGAAAATACACTGCATATCCAGTCAATGATAAATAATAAATTCTAGTGGTCCTGACAGAGAACGCCCTGCTCTCTAATTAAAAATATGCCCTCCATTTTTATAATAGGGTAAAAGTTTCGTAGGTGAAGGACCTTGTTCTAAGCCATCTCCCCACCAATTTTTAGCCAAATCAGTGTAGGCGTTCTTGAGTTATAGTGTAACCACCTCAACTTTCTTTTATATATATATATATATAGATATACTTTTAATATCAAAACACAGCGTACATAAAAATTAATGCATTAAATGAATAGATACACAATGAATGTATAAATGCATACACAAATAATCATTCAATTCCATTCAGCAGTTTTACTATATTACAATTTTACTTTGTCATTATGACCAACACAACGTTAAATAAATTATCAAGTTTGGTGCAGCCGTCAAAAAAAATATCCACTTGAATTTTGAAGATTTATTCTTATATATATATATATTAATTTGTAAACACGTCGTCCTGCCCGGTACATTGTGTCCCGATCACAATTTTTGGACTCATTAAATCCGAAACACTTAAAACATTACCCTCGCTTTTGTAATCGGATATAAACTAACCTATATGGCAATCCAGGATGTCAGCCACCTGCATACAATATTTCACTCATTATGTCCAGTCAGTGGCGGAGCAAGAGGGAATTTTTATGTGGGCAAGAGACTTCGCAAGGCCCTCTTTATGGCGACTTGAAGATGGATTTTATAAAATAAAAACAAACAAAACACTTAACACTATCATATTTTCATTCATAAAAAATACATGTCAATATATTACAGAAGGCATTGATGACACTAAAAAAGTCCAAAAAGTAAATAAAATATACAATCAAGATAGCAAGTGATCCAAAAATGTTGATATCTTTTAATTGAGACTAGAGTTCAAAATCTTATCGAACCTAACACAAGAGTTTAATATCTTGAAACATCTGTGGCTGATACACCTGTCTTCTATTAGATATTCATTATTTTTGGAACTAATATACCATCATAATTTGTCAAAAAAATATTAGCAAACACAAGAAAAGCATGTTTATCACTATCCCAACTTATCATTGATATGTTGATAAATGAATAAAAAGTATTTTCTAAATAAATATTGAATCAAAACTCACCGTCATATTATTTTGTTATTTTGAGGCCAAAAATAAGTCTTTGTGGCCTGTATCATTATTTGAAATTCTAAGGCTATAATAATTTGTTCTTATTATTAAATTTGCAATCATAATTCACTTACCACTTACCTAATTTTAAGTTTAAACAATGTTGAGAAGAATTATTTTTTCACTAATTTTTCCGTTAATGTTGATTTGTAACATTTAAGTATAATATTAAATAAATAAATTATTAAAATACCTATTAATTTTTAAAAATATTGCACCCTTATATTCCTTTTCTAAGCTGATGAACGCAAACTAGGTAAAACGCCTAATTATGAAGTTTATCTAATTGTAAAAAAACAAGATATTTCGAACAAAACTGTAAGTTAGTCTTATAATAGACTAATATAACCAACACATGATATTTTTTTTAATGAGTGCTGAGACATTTTTATTTTCGCCGTGAAACTTGCCAACTGCACTAAATTGACGCGAACAGGCGAAATGACCTATATATATTTAATATTTTGTTTCTTATGAAATTCCATAATCAGTACTGAAAACGTATTCAACTTTTTATTAAAAAAACATTGTGTTTAATAAATATTCATTTCATTTGCATTGTAATTTCATTACATTTAAAAAAAATGTTATGACTCACATTTTTATTAATCATCTTTTCTTACAATTTTTTTTGAAAAGTTCTATTTTGAAGAATTTATATTTATTAATAATATTATACCATCGAAAGTATATTGTCATTTGAATAAATATTTTTTTATTTAATTAGAATACAGACAATTTACAGTACTTAAAATTAGAAGAACAAAGTTACTTTTGGTTGTCTCATTAATTCATTCTTCAATTAAAACTGAAGGCTTATAATAAACCTGTATTTATCGCACTATCTTGGATAAGTATAAAACATTTATATAATGTAGTATTAATTGCTTTATAGTTAAAAATTTGAATTCTGAGGAAAATACTTATTCAGCATTGATTACAACTTAGCAGGACTAGGTCTACCTGTTTTTTTTAAATAACAACATATAGCTGTTACATAAAATGCTTCTTCAAAGTGTGACTTCAATCGGGATATCCTTGTCTAGAAGTTAAGTTGTCTTATATGAGGATTCACCATTTAGCTCTCCGTTTGAAGACTTGCCATGCTTTCATTGAATGGCTGTGTACCTGGGACTGCTATAACATTAGAATATCTCTCATAGCTTCAACTGGGTTGACAAACTTAGTTGAACCAATCAACACATTATTATCAATTCCACTTGTGATTACACTACGATGTAATTGCTTGCATTCATCAGCTGTTATGCCTCCTATTACAAAAATAATTACTGTCTGATTGTCCATTGGATGTTTTATTTTTGATTTCTTGTTAGATAGGATGCTGAAAGAAAATAAAACAGTTATCTCATAATTTTAAATGTATATCATACAATTCAAAAGTAAATTTGAATGAATCTAGAAACGTGTTATTGAAGTCTTACTTGAGGCCGCTTCTAAGCAAATCTTTAATGCCCTCGTTTCTATGACAAAGGTCAGGCAAGTCTGGTCGCTCTGTACTAACTAAATCATCAACTAATTGCTGTAGGACACCACAGTATTCATGGCCTATCCCACTCTCACATTGCTTCAGTACTGAGTTGTACCTGCAAATATTTGTTTTAAATGCAAAAACATATTTGTATGTGTGCTTAATAGGTTGTTACACTATCTAAATTTTTTAAAAACAGTTCAAGATATTTGTTTTGCAGTATCTACATAATGTGAATTTATAGAATCTTAAATGATAAAAATATTGTTTTTAATTATTGTATTAAAAAGGTATTAAATCTTTCCTTACTTATAGCAACAAGCGATAAACGAGGATAAATATTTATAAAACTAATAATTCTGAATCAGAATATACCTTTGCAAATTCTTTCTCATTTGCGATACTTGCTTCAACAGCTCCATTATATTTGAAGAAATTTGATCACATTCCTCTGGTGTAACTATATGCCCTTCTAAATTTCTAAAAAGACATTTATGATCTTCAAAAATGGCAACACTTAGAGTTTGTTGGAGCTGATCTTCATGCTGTGTTGTGAATTCCACCTCGGTACCGGCGAGTGAATATACGTGAACTAATAATGCTAACAAGTTTTCTAATAGTAATTTTCTATCTCTACGTGTCTTTATGATTGAACTTAACTGTAAAGAAGGATAGAAATACGATAAGCTAATTAAGAGCCATAAATTGTGGGTTAGCTTGGATCATTTTATTAATTTTTTATACCACAGTTTCGTTTCTATCTTCTACTCATTTTAATGGTAATTTTTTTTTATATATATACTCGATCTTTACCATAGGTTAGGTAAATATTTGCTACAAGTATAGATATCTTTTAAACAATAATACATTTATAGTATATTTCAGCAGTTCAGTTATAGTTGGTAAACAAGATCTAATGTTGACTTGTTATACTAACTTGGTGCAAAACACTAGTGGATTCTCTACTCGCTGCAAGGTTTTCTAAGACTTGTTTTTCTAAGCTCATAAGCAGTTCCATTTGACTTCTTCCTGGAGATTTCAGCATCTGTACCACTCCTAATGCTTGCTGCAATATACCTACATGCTTGCTTATAATATCATAATTACCTGAAATTAATTAATAACGAAATATTAATAGAAATTTTTGAGACATCATAAAAAATATAATACTTTATATTATTGGGGTCTGCTCGGGCCGAAGCCTGACACGCCTGACACGTTGCTTCTGTTATATAATAATAAAAAACTAGCACATTGTAATTTACTTTATATAATTAATTCGGAAAGTTATAAAGCAAGCAATTTGGGCCTATGAAAGAATGAAATTTTTTCTCATTATTATTTAACTTTATCACAAATTTATTTCTTTGCATAATTTTGGTACAGTACTTTTGTGCACTCACCCCTTGATGCCGATATAATCTTTTCCACACTTTGTGGTGTGACTTTCAGTAACATTTTTGGTCCTGGTGATTTCTGTACGTCAATTTTTGACAACTTATTATAAAGATCAAACATGACTTCTTTTTGTGATTTATTGATCATATAATCATATGTTTGAAGACAAGAGTCATCGTCAGCATGATAGAGACAGCCTGGACTGAGTTGAACATCATCAGGATGAGAAATGCTGCAAAAAAGCTTTTCTATAACAACATTAACTTCTCTTCACTAACCTACTAAAGGAATTTTAGTGTTTATTTGAGAGCCCAAATCAAACCACTAGTGGTGGTGCTCACTGAGATTGTTCTAATTGGATAATCTAAAGAAAAACTAATGTTTTATCACGATCAAATTATATTTAACAGCTTTTAAGGTATCTTAGTAGCCAAACGTTAATAAAAATCAAATGCTGATTTGCTCGAACTCAAAAACGGCTGGGCCGATTTGGTTAATTCTTTTTTAAAATACTTCTTGTAGTTCAGCGATGGTCCAAAGGTAACAAACACACTTTTCTCTACTCCCATTCAATAGATTCTTATTAAATACCAACTATTAGGTTAGTGAAGATATTCCAAAAGACAAAACAGTTAACTGTTGACAAAAAATTCATGTATTGTAGGTAACAACATAATTAAATGAAATACAATCTTAAATATTTTTAATCTTTTAGGCATCTGCTATCAGAATCCACTACGTTTAATTAGCAATATTAGTATGCACCACAATAACTATTGTAACCAACATTTCTCGAAATACAGGATAGTTATTTCACAGAGATAAATTGTCTAAGAATAATACTTTTCTATACTGCCTTACAAACATTTCGTAATAATAATAATACTTGTTTATTAATTCGTAATAATAATGGGTGGACACAATTGCATGAAATTAGGTATGGAGGTAGCCGACATCGTGGATTACCATATAGTACATACAAATATAAAAATGAGGGTAATGTTTCAGGTGTTTTAGTATTTCGGATTTAGTGGACCTACGGCTTGCTGAAGTTCATAAATCTGCTCGGTAGGTTGCATACCAGGAAGGACAACGTCTGCCTGGTCCACTAGTTGTTAATATTTTAAGTGATATTTCTTACTTATTTGCAGCACACAAAGGTGACATATCCACTGCAATTTCATTAGCCTGTCCTGGGAATTTTGGCAAAACTCCCATCATTTTGTCTAGTACAGACTCTACAGAATGACTGGTCACACCACAAAGGTCAAGAGTCCTATCAACTATGATCAACGACACAGGAATAGAACAACTCTGTAATAAGAAACAAAAATTTTAAAATAGGCATATTTCTTTAAAAAATTAAATTTATAATTGCATATTTATATAAAGCAAACCTACCTTCTTTCTAGCTATACAGACAGGTGAATTTTCTAGCACCCCAGCAAGAAGAGAACTATATTGTCCAATGTAATAAATATCCTCTTTATAATTCATAGAGTCCAACATAGTATTCAGACTACCAGCTAATCTTCTCAACAAAGATCTTTCATCAATTTTCAAAGAGTATAGGTCAATTGATGTGGAATCTGGTATTAATTTGCCATTATATTGTGGAATAATTTTGTGATATGGAGGTGTGAGAAATACAATATTTGTTGGTGATATTGTAAATATTGGAATATAAACGACTTCCACTGAACTTGGCTGAAATAATATTTTAAATTGTTGATAAAAACAGTAATGCTTTATTTTTTATGAATATATCATAAAGTAAGTCATCATTAGTAGTGACTACCTGATTGTTAATCCATCCTGATAGCATTCCTTCTAGGTGTTTAATGGCTTCATTTGGAGCTCTCCCTGATGTTACTATATCTGTTACATCTTTATCTTTGTTCAATTCTAAATATAATACGTCTAAACTAACACAAGATATAAGTATACAGTGTGTCAAATTACTTTTTTGTATTATTTTTTTAATGGTTTGAAGTTGAGTGTCAGTTGCCTGTGTTATGAATACTGCTTTATGCTGGTCTTTGCAACAAATCTGAAAAGTTCAATATTTAACGGACTATCGAAAGGATAATTAAGTGAGCGTAACTCTTTAAATGACCTCCTAAATATCATAACATATCGGACAAACAGTAATATATTTCTTTACTTCAAATGGTGATAAACTTTTGACCGCAACTGCACCACCATCTAATAGATTAAAAAGACCACCATCCCAGTGTAGGCATTCAGAGCTATAATCATCAATAAATACAACTGCGCCAATTATACGATTATAGAGTTCGGCCCACCAAGCTTTACCAAACTCTTTAACTGACGTCGCCATTTTCATTCGGCCTCACTATTTGATTACAACGAATCACATTTTAAACACATTTCGTTTCAAATAGGTCCCAATGTAATAATTTCATCAAAACATAAATCAATAAATTCACTTATGTACATACACTTTAATCCAACAATCATATAAAGTAATGACAACTGACAGTGACGATTTAAAGTGAAAGCG
>JAAAKR030331220.1:0-17755 GCA_010014985.3 Delias pasithoe
GCTCGCCCACACAGTCCGCGTTAAGCTGGGAAGGCCATATGGCCATACAGCGAGTTAGTCATTCTCAAAAAAAAAAAGTCTTTGAATGAATGGTGAATAGTCAAATTAATTCATGAAGTGGTTTTTTTATGGCATAGAGTACAATGAAGCATGAGTCTCTAATATGCTAAGAGAACACCGCCGCCCATGGACAACGCGCTTTACAAGTACCGTCTCACGATGAGTATGAACTCATGGTATAGCTTCCGATGAGTCGGTGTTAAAACACTAGTCCGAATAATTATAATTGTTCAGACCGGGATTCGAACCCAATACATCCCGCTTCGTGGTAGACTTATCCTCTTAGCTACGAGGCTCTTAAAAAATGTACTCTTAATTATATAGAGGAAAATCCCTGTTGATAAGTGATATCCACAAGCAAAGACTACATTTTCTGCATCTTAAGCTATCTACGAAACTTGGTTAAAGTCCACCTGGTTTTGCTCACTCTTCGAAACACTACAAATATTTCACGCATGCATTGTTACAGCAACAGAGATTCAAAACATTCAAGTAGGAGAAGGTGATGTTTGCCGTTCCCGAGACATTCCATTATATATGGTTCTTCCGCGGCTCTTCACATGTCCCACCACTACAACAACAAATTTTAAAATAGGTGTGTTGACACAACTTTTCTTATTGTATCCCTAAACAGCAATTATACATCAATTAGAATTATATTAATGGAACAATGGTGAATATATCGAAATTTATATTTGATATGAAACTTAATAATTACGATTATAATGGCTCACCCAACAAACATCATGTAAATTAAAGATGTATTACAAATAAGGATTGAAGGTAAACATGTGAAAAAATAGGGTAGTATTTATTTTAGAATGACATAAAGGTTACATTTTTTTTGGGTGAATAAGTACGTCATTCTTTGACGTACATAAGAACCTCGTTAGAAACACTGATAGCAGAATTTCATATACTACATAAAATATTATTTATATTTCAGAGTTCGAGCTCAATATTGCAGTGATATTTGAAGATGATTATTTAGTGACTGAAAATTTCCCCATACTATTGTTAAGATGTAGATAAAAAAATAAGAAAAAAACATATTTTATTTGTATGATAGTAATCTCAATACTGAAAAATGCCACACAGAATGAAAATAAAACAATTTTCTTGTACAGATATAATATTATCTTATATTAACGCCATATAATTTACATTTTTTTTTATTTTCACTGTACAATTCCTTATATCTAGTAGTATATATATATCTGTCTAGTACCATAGATTATCATTTATCTATGAAATAAAAAAAAGAAAAGCAGAATTTATATTTCTAGTGCTCTTCACTATTCCTAGCTCGTTTTTATTGACAAATAAAATATAAATTTCCGAAACATCTGCACGGCACTGCTTCAAAATCGTTTATCTACAGGAAAGATTAATAGCCAAGTTAACGAAACTAAGAATAATTATAATATTTATATTACAAAAAAAAAACAATTAAACTGAACTGACATCATAGAAGCTCTATAACTAATTTCTATCATATGTACTATAAAGCGTGGTGCCTTTTTTGTACAAATGCCAGCTGATATTTTAAACCTTTTCATAAAAATATAAAATGCTCTCATTCATCCATAAAAAACAAAGTTTCTTGATAGCAAAAAAACCTACTATTTATACAATAGTAGGTTTTAGTAATTTTAAAATTGATTTAATATGAACATATATTAAAAACCTATGAGTGCAAGAGTCAGGTCGCGCTAGATATGTTCTGGTATTTCCAAACGGACGTCGTAGTCAATGATGATTAGAAAAGCCTAGGCAGGTGATTCAGATATTGACTCGTCTGAAGTGAGATGTTGTGGTGGAGGAGTAGGAGAGGGGAGAAGAGGTGGGGTTAGGGCAGGCCGTGGTACGACATTGTTGCGACACAGTCCAAAGAAGTGCAACGGCCGCACTGTGCGTTTCAGAGCATCGAATCTGAGAAACAATTAAAATAGAATTTAGTCCAATTGCAATATTATTATTTATGATAGAACTTCTTTGGAGCTTCCATGAGACTTCTAGAATTCTCTTCAAGTGATAGACCAGGCAGTATATTTATTAAAATAAGACACACGAGTGCTTCGATTCAAACAAATAAATACATCGTCTCTTAATATCTACATAAAAAATATCTGAAACAAGAATGACATCTGAAAGTAACAAATGCATATGGAGTAATGGTCAGTCGATTCAGTTGCTGTGTTATATTGATATATGCTGTTGGTAATGGTTTAGGCGGCCATTTCCCGCAACTCGACGTCCAGGCGCCTATTTGGCGTGTGGTATATATATGCTGATACAGCACCGCTTACTAACCTCCATCCAACATGTGCCATACAGTAAACGCAAAGCGCGACGCTCCAAGCATACCCCGGGAACCACGAGAACTCTGCGGACGCTGGTCCGCTTAGTTGAATATTCTGTGCACGCGTCACCGTCACTAGATCGTGCATGTAACCATCTGTGTTCACCGTAATTATAATCCGTAAGTACTTTTATAAGAGTATATTAAAAATGTATATAGCCATAGAATTAACGGTCAAGTTCCTAGATGATTATTTATCAAAACCTAGAGTGGATATCAATTGGAGTGTACTTGACGAAACTGAAATAAAAAATTTGCTACGTTAACAAGCATGAATTATAGATAAATTAAATATTTATAAGAATACCTAGGTATACTTTAAAATACTTCTGAGAGTCTAGTTGTATTTTTTTTAACTGTTTGAACATATTTTCTATTTATAATATTAAAAGATATAAATATATTAATTACGCAAGTTAATATAATTCGAATGTACTCCTTCTGTGGACATGGCGAACACGTTCTCTCTACGTGCGATCTCCGTTGAACACGATAAACAGCACATCACACTGTTCTGTAAAACGAAAACATGTAGCTATCATGCGTTTTATTTAATAGTTCCTATATCATTATGGTGTCACGCATGTATTGATTGTCACGCATTGATGATGATCAACAAAGTCAGATATCAAATGCTTACCACTTTGTATTATCTTATTAAGATCTACTTGAATATACCAAAAATATATTGAATTAAAACGTGGTGGGCGTATTTTATAATAAGTCCTAGTTATTTATAAAATATAACATCAATTAAAGATTTATATTTTGAGTTTGTAAACATATTTTTCAAACGAAAATAGTACCTCATTCAAAATATAATTAAAACAAGCCTTATTTTCGTTGCAGCAACATAACATTATTAAACTACCTAATAAATCATGCTAGATGTTCGCCTTATTGCAGTCATTATTAATGCTACTTAAAAGGTTTTTTATTGTATAAATACTTTAATGAACAGAAAATTAATAATCAAATTTTTTTATGCAAAAACAGAATTTTTAATTAGAGATTACTGGAGTAACGCACGCATCGCAAGTAGGAATCTATTCAGCCAATTCATATGGAACCTACTAGGTTTGGCCGCTATTTTATACATACCATGCCAATATGCCTAACTTCCATATGTAGCCGCAATAAAGCGTCGTCCACTATAAATAAAGCCAACCTGTCCCGCGATGATAGCGTAAGGTTCGACGCCGTCCAAAAGGACAGCGACACAGGATCGTCGGGTATCGGTGCTAGAAAGAAGATAGAATAGTTTCATTGTGTTTTTATTATCTAATTAATGATCGGTATATTCAACACATTAAAAATTAATCGAAAGTTTTAGTTCTCACTTTGAATATCTTAAGATAACTGTCTATTAATTACATACTTTTGACAATATTTCTAAAATGATCCTTGATTATCTGCTTCATCCGGTGGAAATCAAATATGTCGTAGACAAAGTGTGGCCACGACGTCAAAGCGGAGTCGATCAGACGGAAACGATAATCAGACATCCTGAAAATTGCAATAAATTAACACGGGATGTGGTTAGAGACTGAAAATGAGGGCAAAGCTTTGTCAATTCATACGGAAAAGTAAGTATTTACGCTTTGGTTCAATTAATCGAATTTTCGTTCCGGCTGTGCCGGAGTTACCAGGATTAATTCCAGGGGAAGCAGTCAGAAATCTTTATTTAATTTGGTACCATATAGCTATTGTTATTTAGTAGCACAATTATTGATGAAGCTTGAATAATAAATTTAGAATAATATAGTTATTGTCCTAGGCAGGTTATTGAATTAACACGCTTTATTTACTCCTTCGTTAGATGCGATAATGGAATATACGGTTTAATTTTATTTCAAACTTAACTTATAACTATATTAATCTTAATTAATATGGATGGAGCATTGTATATACCAACATGATGTTCTCTCGTCTCCAATGAGAAAGACTCGGCAATCGAACATGTTGTAAAGGATCTCCAAGTTGAACTTCGGGCAATATTAACACTTCAACTAACTTCATTCTAAAATATAAAAAAAATACAGAAATATCAGTTTGAAATAATATTTTATATTATATTATGTTTTATACAATAACTTTAAATGAAAAATTAAAAAAAGGAAGAATTCTTGCATTCCAAGTCGTGTCCAACCAAAACCTAAAGTCAAGCCACGGCATAGCAAAATGTTTCATGTTACTGTTTCATGAAATATTAAGTATCAGTATTTTGAAATCTTACTAATGAATACTTTGGTTTGTGTACTAAGAAGAATCATCAATCTCTTATAGGTACCTTATATAAAAAAATAGTAATTACTAAAATTACAATCTCTCAGTTCTAGTCTCAATAAAGATAATCAAAAATCACAAATTCAGAATTAACAAATTGTTTCAAAAGCGAACAATAAAAACTAAACAGTAATCAGAAACATACCTTTTAAACAATTGTATTGGTTGTGATGTCTTCGGCATCATTTTAAACCTAAATCGATGGCTTGCCCGTGATCGAAATGAGAGGGTTTCTAATGCAACATTGGTATCACTTGTATCAATTACTTCACAAAGCACACCATATCCAGAAATAAATCTGCTGGATTCACTAAAATTATTATTAATTAAAAAAACTGGACACTTTTTCATACAGTCTGACTTTTTTTACTTTAATTAAACATATAACAACAATAGTCATTGAACTGAACTCTCTGTTTATTTTAAATATTTGTCAGAGGTAGTTATATATAACTAATGCCTTTTTTGTATTTTATAACTCACTCGGGACAAAGTAATCCAAAAATTTTATCATTTTTTAATGTTTGGGTTAAAACTGCCACATCTTGAGGATCAGTAAGAAGCATTGGAACTGTTTCTCCAGGAAATACTGCTCCATCTAGGGCCATTACTGGCACTTTTCCTGTCCAACCAGGTTCTATGTCAGGCCTTCCACTTACTGCTGTGAGTTCTTGGCTCAAATACTGAAAGTATATTTTATCTAATATAATTTATGAAAATTTGTAAAAGGTATTCAGAAATTGCTTTAGAGCATCTATGAGAACTAAGTGAAAGATAAATAATACATAGTAAAAAAAAACCATTCCAAATCATATACCTAACATTACTTGGTGTCTGATAATATAACAAAACTATCACAAAATAATGAAAATTGTACTAAAACTATTCACATAAACGGATTACACAATAAAAAATTAAGAGAAACAATAATCTAAAAACTGATCAGGAAGACAGTCTCCAATATTAATTTTTTAACAGATTTGAAAGAGCTAAATGTTGCCAAACAACAGTTCTTTTAAGTGTTGATTGGGCTATTATTCTCATATTATATATATAAATATATACTTACCGAATGAGATGCTGCAAGAGCTATATCAAACTCTTCTGCTTCAATGTTGTCACTATCTCCACTTGATTCCATTTCTAGATGTTGCATTTCTTCAGACGATTCAGAATTGTCACCTTCCACATTACGGTCTTCATCGTTTTCACTTCCAGATCCTGATAATTATTTATTATATCAGAAAGGTATAATAATGATAATATCATTTATAGTAACAAATTGGAATATTAAATGACACACACCGTCTTCCATAGTTAAGGGTCTTTAAAATATTAAATTAAATATTTTTTTTAATTTATTAATAAAGTAAATTTTTCTAATTGCAATAATTTCAATAATAATTTATAAACATTGCGAGCTACAGTACATAAAATATTAAAGATTACTAATATTATTGACAAGTATCACCTGTAAATTATAAAAATTCCAGAACGTCACTGTCTAGTTTATGTATTAAGTTTTGATTTGTCAATTGTTATTTGTCATTGAGTTTCGACTTTCACGATTCGTCTCAAATTTTTCTCCTATGAACTCACTATCACATCTTGTGATTGTAATGAAGAGATAATATTACGAAAGTGCTTTTTATAAACAAATGTTATGTTGAAATGAGATTGAGAGGTGTTTAACAATATTAAATCAGCACAATGTATCGCAAAATGTTGTGGAGTTACGTATTTTTATTGACATCATTTGATATATCTTCCATCTCGAAGCTGACAGCCCAGGGGAAGAGCCATGGTAAAATCGATTTCTCTTCTTCCAAATATTTGAAATCTTATATATATTTTCTGATTAAAAATTATGTACTAAATAATATACAGTCAAGTCTTGCAAACATAAGGCGTTATGAATAAGATTCGCTACAGAAGTAGTAGAATATTAACTGTGTCTACATGCAATGTTATTTTTGAATCAAATACTTATTTCCTCTGACGAAATTTTGTACGTATTTTGGCTTTCTGATGAGATAAATACGTAGTTTTGGCGGTAAAGATGCAACAAGACGGATGCATTGTGCAGCGCGCAAGCCGCGCATACCGCCCGAGTTGCGTACAAGAGCGACGTTCAATTATTGAATAACTTTTTGTAATACTATATCGTATCGTAGCTGTTATCACTTCCGCCCCAGGCCCCTTATCATTTCAGTATTGTTTATTTTAAAACCATAATAATGCATTTTACTAATAAATACATACACCATATTTTCCTTTTATAGTTAGTTCTTTTTCTATTACTTACCAACTATAATTCAGGGTTATTGAATATTTTATTATTCAATCAGCTATGTTTGATGACAGGTACTTCAGTACAAGATTCTATCACAGAAGGCATTGTATTTCAAGTAAGTATTGATTACTTTTTTTTCAGTTTATATAGAGTTATTTTAAGCATACAAATAAATAGTATATCTTAATTTTTGTTGGTATTTATTACTTTTTCATTGCGTTGTTTTATATAAATATATTGTGTAATATTTATCGTGATAATAACCTATTGATCATGATAATGAAAAACTATAAATATTTATTATTATTGGTATAAGAGCTCTAAGTTGACTGTTGCATTTTCTAGAATCCTGATAAAACTAATATTTAACACGCTACTTAAAACACACATTTAATATTAAATGAATAAAGGAATGGGGACCAGACGGCATGGCAGTAGAAAGCAACGAAGCTGTGGAGGGAGCTATAGAAGGTGTGGCACTGTGGCCACCTGCTTTACGGTTTGGACGCTCACCTCTCGCGGAACCTCATACACAACTTGTTACACTAACCAATATGGCTAATACTACTCTTCACTTGGCATCTGTAGCAGGGACTACACCTGACTTCCATGCTTCATTTTTTGACTCTAAGGTATGTTAACACTTTGATTACTTTATAATCATTGATTTACTATGTCAATCACCTTAAATCTGAAATTAAAAAGAATGTGTAAAATATTATTCATAAGCATCACAATTTTAACAAAGCTTTATGTGTGTTTTCAATACAATTAATGTAAGATATTATAGTTCAATAAAATGCAGCAGTGTTTATTGATAAATAAAGACTGCTATGTTATGGTTAATGTTAATATGGTAACATGATTATTCAATTGTAATATAATGTTTGTATTCCTGTTAAACTTATCAATGTAACTACAATTCAAAAATCTAAAAGTTGTAATTATATGCCAATGATTTATTAATATCAGTCCTTCGTTAATTCAAATAGCATCTATATACAATATATTATGTAATATTGATACATAACCCTTTTCCACGAGATGTTTAAAAAATCCATTTTATCAGTCAAATGCCAAATTATCTAATTTTTGATAAAAATTCGATCATATTTCTTAGCTTAATTTTGTTATCAAAAAATATAATGTAATATATTAAAATTATTTTTGTAGTATATCTACTATATATTACTATAAGTACATTATAAAAATAAATCTTTATGAATTCAATAAATAATTAACCCTTCCATTGTAGCCAGTTTCGAGAGCAACTGGGTCAAACAATACCTCAAGCGCAGATGATGGTTTTAAAATGAAATTTTTATACGTAAAAGCTGAACCGGAAACTTCAAGGAGAGCATGTTTTGTATGAAAACATTGTTCATAAAACGTGTTTTGTTATTTATACAAGAGTTATTGGTTTATTTTATTACACATACATATATTAGCAAATTGCTGACAATTGTTCTGCTGGTATTGGCGTGAGTTTTAAATTGCTCTTAAATTAGCAGTAATTAGTCACATTGTTAAAATTAATTTAATGGCGTAGTAATGATGTTGTTAATGAAAAACTTAAATGTTTTACTTACTTAAAAATACGTATGAAAAAACGATATTTTTAACATATAAGTAATCTCGTATTTTTTAATATCTAGTAGTGTCTGCCCTCTTTCAAAGATAATCTACACATTAGGCGTTTTGAAACGCGTGTTTTGAGAAGCCCGAATTCTATTGAAGTATACACAGGTAAGCGAGCGTCAAACGCGCGTTTACATATTTTCGTTCGGACGAGCGTTGCTAGGGCGTCTGCTGCACGCTTCGGCATACATGAGCAGTCATTTTCTTGTACATGTGATCGCGCGATTTTGTGCAGAGTGGACGCACGTTGAAAATGGAGATCGAGCATTCTGATACTGATTTATTTATAGATGATATACAAAAGCGATCAGCTATTTGTGATATGGAATGCCCCGAATATAAGAATAATGTTAAAAAATGTGATTGGGAGGAAATTGTAGAATTTTTTTGTAATTCTGGTGATAATTTGAAAAAAAGGAAACTGTTGGGTGAGTAATTATTTATTTTGAATTATTGTTCACAATGTATGTATTATTTATATCATATTGTCTTGCCAGTGCAGGTTTTCGTCATTAAAGTATTTAGGTGAAGTAGCTGCCACTTGGTCTATTTTCTGGATTAATAGATTGTAATTGTTAAAGAAAAAGTATATCTTTATATTTACATCCGTCGCGTTTATGCACGTAATTATGTAGTACTGTGCATGCAATGATTATATTTTCCGCGAACTCAATTACAGGTCTATGAAATATTCACCATTTATTGCTGAAGATTCCGAAAGTGCATTCAATATACCTCCTTGCATTTTTTGCTTTCAATTACAGATTATCTGTAATTGAAAACTTTTTTTTCTGTGTGAGTTGTTTTTCACTATAAAGGCGCATCATATTTGACATGATTTCAAACGTCTACGCACACGTGAGGCAATGGTGTTCTATCGATATGGGCTTCAGTTTAAGAATATTTAATTTACCACCCATCATTCTTTTAAAATCGAAATATTCAAAAATCGCAGAATCTTGTGCTTTCCATCAATAGCGCTGATACAGTTTGAGAAGTTGGCGTATTTTAAAAAATCTTCTATTTCAGTCATGCATATAGATCTTAATGTGCTCCACAGCACTTTGCAAACTTCTATCCACTATCTTTATAATAGTTGATTTTCCAAGACGCTATGTCTATGTATGTAAATCTGCAATAAAACAGCCTGTGGGTGGTCAAGTATCTGTAAAAAATAAAAATTGCATTTTATTAATTATTTCAGGTTCTACACTAACAAAAAATGGAAAAGTATTCGAGACAAAAGAATAAGTATGCGAGGGAGTTTAAGCGGCAAAAAATGCTTCCGTTTTGGTCTGAAATTTCGAAATATGCACCATACTCGTATATATACATCGGAAAATTACGATTTCTCGAGAGTTCCGTAGTAAATAAGGATATAGAGAGAAATTACGAAACTCATGCCGAACTAATTCTGATCTACACAATGTATATAATGAAGACTTGATATTATCTCCAAAAGAATAAACTGCAGGCAAAAGAAAAAACTAAAAGGAAATGCCGTGGATAAACAAATAATCGACGTTTACAAAAAAGTTTGCACACTAGAGAACAACAGGTTTCAGCAGTATCACTAACTAAAGAAGATGACAAATTATTCTGCTTATCATTATACACAGAGCTAAAAATAGTTTCTGAGACTCGATGGCTGTCAACTAAGATTGAATTGCTTAATTTTATTCAAAGAACACAATCAATCGTTGCTACTACAAACAAATCCGCACAAACATCAATATGCATATTCTACAGCGACTTATTCCGGATACACTACTGCTAGGTCCTCAACTCCGTCACAGCAGTGGTCTGCGACTCCACCACCAACGTAGACGTGGGTGCCATCACGTCACTTTCCACCCAAGATTCCGATAGCCTACATTTATTTGAATAAATATTACCTTAACCTTATCACGAGTTTTTCTTCTGGTCCAATTGAGTCTCTTAATATTATTGAATTGCACGATTGTATAGACTTTTAAAATATAGGTCCGTGTTTTCTTCATTTTGGATACAATGTTACAAGCATTCCAAGCGTCAGTCTATCTCTTAGTATTGTGTGCACTGAATATTCTTTTTGCCCTTGTCGTCGTCTCTTCTAATTTTGGTAGAGACACCACACACAAGTAATCTCTTCGACGTCCATTTTCGAACTGAGCCAAGTATGTTCGTCCTACGAACGCTCGACGAACGTTACGCTAGGCGCGGTATATGTACACGACAAACGCACGCTCAACGCAACGCCGAGCGCCCAATGTGGACCCGCTCTAATCTTAGTATTAATGAATATATACATAATTTCTTACTATTAAACTATGTTAACATTGCACTACTATTTTTTAAGACGGAAATAACGTGTATTGAGCACTTTTTATGTAGTTGCACAAATATGAAGTCGCAGAGAAGAGCATGATGAAGGTTGAGATTTTGTATCACGTAGATATTATATATAGAATCTACACTATATATGTTAAAATAATGGATATAACATTGTCTATTTTTGTGAAATCAATATGTAGATACTGTAAATATGCATACATATTGATACTAATCTGCTGCTTTCCATTACTGTAATTACTTTTGGTTTAATTTGAACATGGACTCTTTCTATACTTAACGACAGGCTTACATCACATTTTTCGTTTCAAAGAGCACCATGTTTAAATTGTGGATTATAATATTGTTTCTCATAATAGATTATAAGCAAAAGGTAAATATTTATTAACACCTACTTACCTTATACTGCTAATATTTTATGTTGTTTTCCTACTAGTTCAATTAGACAATATTGCATATTTTGTATTACAGTTTTTTAATTAAAAATCTTGACTATGGTAAACTAGCTATGTGATAGGTTACAAAATCTCAGCTAAATAATATTTCTATTATTATCAAATTAAAAAAATTTTGGAGCTAATGGCTCGAATTTATGTGTTATTATTAGGAACTCCGGATATCCAAAACGGTGTGTACAATTATTGACGTGATACGTAAACTTGAAACGCTTTTTATACTTACGTAAGACATCTCAAGATATTACCATAACCGTGGACACGAAATGAGCCAAGAGAAAAAGGAAGAAAAGCGATACTGAGCCGCGGGAAAAGTTCGATCCTTGTCAAGAGATGGATGGGAGGCAAGCTCGATCTTTTCCTGCGTCGCGGTTATTGCGCCGCCCGCTGACACAACCAACTAGCGCCGGACCATATCATTCTTATATTAGCGGCCTATGTTTATGTTGATACGGAGAAAATTAATTCTCCCTCTTCAGCTAAAGTTACATTATCCATCAGTTTATTTTGATTATGAATGTTATATTTGATAGTTCTATTGTTAAATTAGGTAACGTTAAACGATGTTGAACTGCTTTTCAGTCGGTGCCACCACAAGGTAACACTACGTTTAGTGTGGTGTACCTGGGGCGGCGGGAGGGGCTTGTCACTGCTCATCTCTACATACACACTTCGCTTGGTGTACACAAATATCCTGTACGTATAAACTACGTAAAGAACAGTTAAAATATATAAGATAAAGCTCCAAATTGCATCTAATATATAAAATTTTCGTGTCGGTGTTTGTACTTAAACTCCTTCGAAACGGCAAGATCGATTCTCATGAAATTTTGTGCGTGTATTCGGTACGTCTGAGAATCGGATAACATCTATTTTTAATGTCTCTAATTGTTGAGAGTACTATATTTTTAGTTTTTTATGATGCAGCATTAAAAATCACATACAACCCTTATTTATTAAAAGGGATATTATTCCTTGATAGTTCAACTAGTATTTTATATCGTAAAGGTTCAATTAGGTAACAATAGTTCATTATAAAACAAAATAGATATGAAAAAATGTAACGTATATTCCACCTAATTGGGACCATCACGACGTTCAAGTCGTGAACAAATTATAAAATTCTAATAATGTTTTTCGAATAAATTTTAGTAATATATTCCGGCAACAGTATTGTTACCTCATATGCAACTGTCTTGATAATTTCATTCCGTTTGTGTATTCAGGTTTCAGCGATAGGCGTGGCAAGCGAATACGATGTGTGGCCGCTTGTTGGCTTGCGTGTACCTCTTAACGCGTCCGTCGAGCCCGAGCTTACCCTGTATAATCCCACCGATAAAACTATACAGGTATTTTCAAAACACACGTTAATAATTATGATGACATACAAAAATTTCATATCTAACATTATTGATCTATAAAATATACGGGTTGAAGTAATGAAATCGGAAATAATTACGTTATCTAAACAATTGAACGAAATTACTACTATGCATACACAACCACTCAAGTTATTAATTATGAAAACAATAATGTAATGCAATAACTGTTTCAAAAAGTTTTTCTATCCAAAGTACGTAGGTGAATTGGTATATTTATAAAATAAAGTCATTAGCCGAGAATATTTTACACATTATAACACATGACAAACAGAATCTTCTTAGTAATTTCACTTATACATGACATATTCCTGTTATTGTATATACGATTTTCTATAAAAGAATAATTTAATGCACGAAACAGTCTAATTAGCAATATAAATAAATTCAGGTGAGCGAAATATACTCATCAGGCGGTTGGCTAGGGCTTCGTCTAGCTAGTGGCGGATCTCGCGCGCCCCGTGACGTTTGGACCATACCTCCGAGGGAGAGACGCGCCCTCGTCCGTCTCAAGATATCACCTACACATAAACAGCCCTTGGCTGCATACGTGCGGTAAGGTTTTCTATTTAAGTTAATATTTTTTTAACTTCTCGGCACTAAAATAATTTCATATACCTTCCCAGTGTATTTATGATTTATCAAATACAATATGTTCTTTATATTCGTAGCCAATGAATGTATATGACATAAATTATTAAATACATACATTTGAATGCCCTTCTTTGAAATTTTCTAATTGATCGAGCAGGATGACTGCGATAGTTTCTATTTAAAAAAATACGTTCGACTTGTAAATTTTCCATTTTTTGTTAAACTGTTAAATTTTTTTGTATTCCCATGTTGTCATTATTCGATACACTCGTATCTTCAAGTAAATAATTTTAATAAAAAGCGGCATTTCAAGTTGATTGTTTGACGATTATATGCTATGCGTTATATATTTCACAGATGTTATAAAAGAATTGTGATTTATTCTTCGTATAGAATCAAAGCGAATATACCGGGGGGTGGTCTAGTCGTCTGCGTGGAGGCCCGTAGTGCTCCTGCTGGTGAACACACGCGACCTTTGCATCTACGTCTACGTCCGCGCGGCTCCAGCGACCCGGAACACACGGTAAACTGTTGTAGCAATGTTTTACTAGACGCAAAAGCAATATGTTTATAGGCAATACAATATCGACGTCCTATGGCTATTCAAAGTCTTTTTTACCCTAATAACTTTGATCAAAGTATTTGCGCTATAATTAGAGTTCGTCTATATCATATATTGTACTGATATACTAAAAAAGTATTATATTTTACAAGTGTTTAATAAAGCGTAAAGAAAATGTAAATGCACCCGCGGGAGAACCATGCTGATTGCTAACGCACTAATTGGGCCGGCTCGTCCGAAGTAATACATCGGGCTCACAGAATACTCAGTGTGAAATGGTAGTTGTACTTGAAACGGTAATTCTACTGTTTCGTTGAGTGAGTAGGGATTTCGGAGGACCTTAAAATGCCGTTGGATTGTGGCGCGGTTGTCCACGGGCGCCGGTGTTATCTAACTATATAGGAGACCCAGCTGCTCCGTTATGCCCTATACCATAAAAAAAGAAAAGAATCATTTATTCCTAAGTTTAACAGTTATATAATGGCTACAAGAACAGTATAATGCACCAGGTGTTCCTGGAGGCGGCCAACAGCGCAATGTCGGGCGTGCGAATAGATGCGGCCCTGGACGCAGCGCGCTGCTGGCGCTCCGCCCCTGCACCTCCGCCACCCTGTGCCAACGCTCACGTTGCTAATGGTCGGCGATTCATTTTACTCAACGTAGACAGATCTATGATAGATCTATATTTATTGTAATAAAAAGAAATTTAAAACATTCTAGAATTGATCACGCTCGGTCACGTGAACGAAGCCGAAATTAGTATCATTTAAGGAAAATGTGATAAACGCTGCTTTCGGTTTTCATAAAGAAATATAACTTAAGGGTCTAATGTTTTCTTTAAGCAGGTGGTGCGGAGGTTCACAGCGGAGCACATTTGACAGTGCTTCGGTCACATTTAGAGCCATTTGAGGATTTCACACAAGTCGCTAAACTAACGTTTAATTGTAAGTTAATTAAAGCAACTGATCTCAATACGTTTCTGTGTAGCAATAAGTTCTTCTAGGCCGCGATATCGTCAATGTAATTATATAATCTATCTTAAATGTGTTACTAAGAAGGCAGTTTATTTATTTAACCGTCCGTATTACTGTCTTCAGTTTCACATATTTATAAAAATGGTCAAACTAACATTTAAATGTAGGTAAAATACCTACAGTTAAATAGGTTCACTATAGATTTATCTATAAGTTTTTGTTCTGTTTAACGCCTGTCGATCTCATGGTCTCCAGCCTTATAAGCTCCAATTCGGCTAATACATTTTTATAGACTATTTTACAGTTATTAATACGTTACGGATGTCTCTTTATACAGACGCAGAGCTTTGGGCATTTTCGCGTCAAAAGCTGATGGACGAGGAGAAGAGCAACGGCGAAGGAGACGACAGCAATGGGATCGCTTGGTGCGGCGGCTGCGTGAGGCTGGGCCGAGCGACACTCCCCTACAGTCTCACTGTCATGCCGGGCACTCTAGCTTTTAAACCGGATTCACTGGAGTGAGTATTTCTTTCTCAAAGTCGAGTTTGAGAATAGGTCACGTTAAATACTATCTCGGCAGCCAAAGTAAATAATGAAGTAAAGATCGTTAAGAATATGTTCTAATAATGTTATGAAATTGAAGTGTGGGTATTTAAATTACATACAATTGTTGAGCTTCAATATAAGAATAAATTATATTTCTTATGACAACGCCCAAACTGTTTAGTTTCACACCACACCAAGACGTTAGTTTGGAAACTTAAAATCTGGCAATTATGTAATCAATCGTTTTTGGTTTTCAGTATAATAACGTCTGACGAGATAGCCGCATTGAAAGAACGCGAGATATTTGCCCACAATCATTTTGAAACGCCGTTGCGTATTACGGCCGTTCATATTCCTCCTGAGGCGTTAGCGTATTTCGAGGTATTTCATTTATTACGGATAAGTCACGTGATACATGTAAAGATCGGTTACAGGAAGTAGTATGAATCAGAAACATTCAAACACGAACGCAATATCCAAAAAAAATTACGAGCAATACCGAGATGCTAATTTTTGTTTAGTACTGTGTCGTGCAGTTAGTTACTGTGCTATATCTGGTTATTTAACTTTCGTTGAATTATCATAATATATATAACGTGTATTTTGCAATAAATTGTTACCTAGGTAATTTTTCTCGGAATGCACTAGGTAAAAGAACATAATATGCCGGTGATCCTAAAGCCAGGCGCATTGGCGCCTTTAGTGACCCTGCGGCTGTTCGCATTACCGCCTCCAGAGGTTACTATGGACACTTGTATAACAGTACACACTAATCTCTCGCAGTACCAAGTACCGCTGCGTCTGTACAGTGGAAATTTCACTTTTGTAAGTATTTTTCATATTTTTATTGTCTCACTAAACGAAATCATTTTTACATTTTTTAAAATTATGGCATAGATTTTTTTGTTGTTATATTTTAACTATTGCGCTTATTTAATATTTTTTTTTAATAATTCTCATAATTTACTACCTATTTTCTAACATCATCAATTAACTTAATAATATTTTTATAACATATGTAAATAATTCGGCATAAGCATTTTCATATGCTTAAATACTAAACTAAATCAATGGAATATTTCCCAGAAAATCCCCACAGCAAATTTTTGTCACAATGTGTAAGTAATTATCTGAATTATTTGATTCGCTGTGTTATAAAGATTTTTTTCAAAGTTACATGACATTTTTAGGAGTGGGAATGGCCCGATTCAGACGGCAACCTAGACTTGGGCGTGGTTGGGACGTCGACGACATGGCGTGTAGGACTGCGTCTACGCAACCGCGCCTGTGTGGAGTTGTGTGTCATAGGACTGAGTGCAACGTTGCCCGGTGCATCCGCCACGCTCACAAATGCCGCTCCGGTTTGGATACTATCTATTCCTTACGTTCGAGTTTATAGAATGCTACGAATTTTAGTTGGCCCTGCTAAGCTAGCCTATATTAAAAAAATGCATTATTATACAAACATATCTAGGGTGCGTGTCATTGAAAAAGTGACCAAAAAAAAGTAACTTAAATTCGACTTTGTTATCAAGAATC
The DNA here is from genome assembly GCA_010014985.3 of Delias pasithoe. NCBI lineage: Eukaryota > Metazoa > Arthropoda > Insecta > Lepidoptera > Pieridae > Delias > Delias pasithoe. The sequence goes on from JAAAKR030331220.1 coordinate 17,020, forward strand.
TTGGCCAGCGGTTATTCATGTTTGTTATAGTTATTGAAGCATAGTAAATTAGTCAAAAATGGAAAGCAACGATCGTATACGTTTCAACAGCAATGCGTGCCTCCATACGGCTGGTCTATGGCTTGGCTACGCGTAGTGGCCCCGGCGCGGGAAGGCGTCGTATGGGGGTCGATAAGTGCGACGTCCGCGCACGCGAACACGCACGCATCGCTCACCCTACGTGCACACAGCGGTCGGCTAGCCGCCGTGCCACCGCTTCTACCTCCCGCTGCACCTGTATGTATTCTCGTTCTCGATTAAAATACTTTGAATGTATTTCTTAAAAAACAGAGAACTCTGTAGCAGATAAAATATTTTAGTTCTGGATAGATGAATTTTGACATAAATAATAGATGTATGATATATTGAAACGTTTCAGTGGATCTCAATTTATTCAAGGTCAATTGAACGTTTATCCAAAGCGTAAAATTATTTTTAAAATTTCTTAAAACTATTTTATAAGCAGAATGAAAAAAGTATATTGTTTCGAATTGCCTAGTTTTGTATAAAGAAAAATGTTAAATGCCATGCGTTATTTATTTAAGAAATTTAATATTAAATTTAGGGTATATTGGTTTAATAATTTATTTCGACATAATTTCAGTACGCCGGGTCCATAGCGGCATTGGTCCTCGATAACACTATGTCGCTCTGGATGAAAGTAACAGGCGTGACACATATCGACAGTGACACACAA
>JAAAKR030331220.1:17855-33880 GCA_010014985.3 Delias pasithoe
ATATGATAAAACTTTAGCTACAGTTAGAACTCATATAGAAATAATGATTTTGAAAAGCTGTCATCAGGGGGTTGGGATGATTGGCTTTATTGTTTTTACAGTTTGGCAAAAAGGCTCTAGGAAACAAGTTTATATCGTCAAGATGGAACAAGTAAATTATATTTTATTTATCTTACATTGAATCAAAATTTTACAGTCCATTGGACAATTCCGAGGTAGGCCACGGTCGACACACAGTCGGACACATTCACTACGAGCCTGAGAAATTGTGCGAGCCCAACTGCTATACAGGCCTACCCCTGGACACTCCAGGTAAGTTACTTCATTAGCGACCTGTTAGGCTTTGATCCAAATAGCTGTTACCATGAAAATAGTTTGCACTTTAATTTTGACATAAATAATAGATGTATGATATATTTGGGTATTATTAGTAAAGAATAACGCCGAATACATAAGAGCTAAGGCTCTTTGAAAATAGTATGCGTACAGCATATGTATCATTATATTTTATTAATTCGGTTATGATTGGAAAGTGCAATTTTCTTTTAAAATTCTTTATTATTTCCGTCTGCAGCGGGCTTGGTTTGGTTAGAGCGATGTAAGGGCGGCAGTGGTTGGGCGAACACGATCCGGGCTGATATACACGCCCTACAAACGAGACTTAATCAATATGCAAATAGCCTGACACACACCAACTACTCTATATATTTACATACGACACAGGTAAAATCTAAATGAAATCTTACTATACATTTTTATATCTTGTTCATAATACATTGATGATTTTCAGGTAATACAAACAGCTGTGTATATGACAGTACAACATACGTGGCCCCGGCTTGTTGTTAGCAGCGGTATCATTGACCCTAATGCTACACATTTTAAAAGCGGAGAAAATAAAAATGGCTTTCCATCTGGGCAAGTTAATCCGTCTAAAGAAAATAGAGTAACAAAGGATTTGGGTGGGGCCGGTTTAGTTCCAGTTGGAGGCCGTGGGGTCATATGGGTGCGTGTACGTAACCCTTCACCGAGAAAAACGCTACTAGTACAAGCCGTAATCGCCCCCACATTAACCGACGCACTGCCCAAAGAGTATGTGATGTTTCTTTGTATTTACATTTAATTATTAACAAGACTGCAAATAATAATGGATTGAAACATATCAATAAGATATAGGTACTTTCTTTCATTGTGTATTTTTTAATCAGCCTGCCCTACATATGACCTATAGAAATGCTTTTTGTTAGAGTATTTGATTTCTGTGACACATGTTAAGAATGCGCTACCAATGTTAGACCAGTTAAATACAAAACAACATAATAGCGTCGTTTTAATATAATTCTAGAGCTGGTGGTGACTCGAGATGGTGTAAATCCGAGTCTTGTGTCTGGTCTGACTCCTTTTCATTAGACAAATGGAAAAATGTGTCAGGGGAGGCCCGGGTTTGGGAAGAACCTAGAGGAAATGCCGCACCTCCCGTAGTCTCACTGGGACCGCTAGCTGAGGTGGACGTACGAGTGAATTTTTTGCCCAAGCAAGCAGCGAGTTTGACAACTTACTTGTTTTTACGGTGAGGAGACACTTATTTGAAATCAACCAAAGTTTTGATTCATGTCCATAGAATGGTGGTTGTTGTTTTAGTGGCTAATAAATAGTTTTAGATTTAAAATCAATTATTTTATACAATAACATAACTATATATTTTTGATTTCAGGAATAACTTAACAATATTGGAGGGTATACAATTATTTGGTGTGGGAGCGTTTCCGAGTTTTGATTTGGGTGGAAGGAGACCTGGATCATCATCAATTTTCCATTTTGAGGTCAGTCTTGAAATTTTCAATAGACATAATACAGTTTATATTTGTATATATAAAGGATCTCCTATAACAGCCCATAGTTTTCTACGTGCAATCAACATTGGTTTTACTCATTTATTAAATATATCCAATTTTTATCCAATAGGATAGTATTGTGAAGATATAAGTAGTGTAAATATTCGTTCTTTCATTACTTCTTGAACACTATTTGAAATTTTAGTAATGGGGATGTGGACATAAGTCACAAATTAACGTAAAGTAAACACTTCAGAAAATCAGAATTTTCTATCAGATATACATTACTAATTCTGGCTCCATAGCTAATATTGAAATATAATTCATAAGTCCATGTGATGTACTAGAAACAAGGTATTTCATACTATTGGCCTTTTCATATTTAAACCAAGTTAGAGATTGATTTAATTTAAGGCTTATCTCATCCTTTTTTGTGACACTGTACCCATTGTAATATATTCTATATAATTTTCCATGTCATTTGGAAGTTAAAATTTAAGATATATTGATTTCATACTTAGAAATAGTCCAGTAAACAAACAATCTTAACAATTCATAAATATTTGAACCCTATTTTTACTACATAACTAAAAATTAAGCAAATGATTTTATATCGGTTCTTACATCAAAATGACTGGTGCTGGTTAATGATGCTGGATGTCTGCCAGCAAGCGCTATCCACCTTTGTCACTGCATTTTTTGGAACGTTTATAAATAGTTTATGTGCCGTACGGGTGCACTGCACAGCATTTGTAAACAGTCGTATTCATTTTATAATTTATGGCACTGTCAAAATGAGTTGCCTTCGATAGGAACAAGATTTATTGTATAGTGACGTCAAGTGATAACTTGGTGCATTTTAGCAGACATTTTAAAAACTATTTTTAACTTACTTTTTTATTAAAATATACATATTGTATTTTTCGTATTTATATATGGAATATATATAAAATAAAAATAATTACAATAATGTGTCCACATCCCAATTATTTTCAGGTCGAAGAGTGTGTGACAAACACCCGTTCAGCCGTGGTGCGTCGCCGTATCCTCGCCCGCAATACAGGTCGAGTGGCCATACAACTCCACGGGTGGGACATATCTCATCAGGGATGCCGCGGGCGGGGTTTCCGCGTGTACCCGTGCGCACCCCTCACTCTCGCCCCAAATCAAACGGCCCCAATTCATCTCGCCTTTACCCCAGACTACACTCTCTCGCGACAAAGTGCTAAGCTGCGCCTCAATTCTGATCTCGGTCCCGTCGAATATTCTCTCTTAGCAACGGTTCCTGTTAAACTTCTTACTCGCTGCACCCCGACATTTCCCAAACATCCGTGGGACGCCCCCGTCCGTAACTTCGTAAATACGTTGACGTTTATACTCCTCGCCGGCCTTCTTTTCACTGCTGTGTACGATTCTGAAAGGCTGCTGCGTAGGGCGAGATCCGCTAGAGCACCGTCAATTCATCGCGCTCCTTTGGATCTGAGAGAGATAGCAGAAAATACTACAGTCTCTCAACCGCCGCCTCCCATAGCTCCCTCTAGGCGACGTCGTCCTACAAGACGAACCGACCCGCGCACTGAGAGAATAGCATTTGAAAGATGGCGAACACAAGTTTTTCGTCGGACAGGTGACGATTCCTCCCGATCTAGTGAAGACTTGGACGCGGAAACTCTGACATCTCCTGAAAGAAATGAACCAGAAAAATTCGAAAATAATGTAGCAATTCAAAACGAAGAACCTGTAAAAACTGAAGAGAACGTAGGAGATAGAGAAGAGGTAGAAGCTGTATCTAGTGCGTCTGACGAATCTACACCGGTGGATGAACAAGACAATGATGAGTCCTACACCGCTGACGCAGAGTTAGATGCGCGCGATTCACCAGAAGAGACAATAGTTGAGCCGAAAATTAGTCCGATTCGCGCTCAATCACCACCCAAAGTACAAGTGGATCGCACACGCCGGTCTCCAAATAACCGCCGCGAAAAAAAGAACGACGAAAACATTAGAAAGAATACTCGACCGCATATAAGGAAAGACAAGCGCCGCCAACGCGCCACAACGCCGCCAAGATCTATTGCCGTCAAAGAGAACGTTGAACCAGGGGAAGTAGGCGAAAGTAGAGGTACAGTGCGTTGGGGAGCTTCTTGGAGTTCCGTGGTCGCCGGACCACCGCTGGCCCCCATCGGCTCAGATGTACGAAGACGGGAAAATAATACGGACAACTCATTGTTCTATTACAACGGAGCCCCAGAGCCACCGCGGCCGGAACCGGAATTCGCTTGGCGACCAGCGGTTGGTACTCCTGAGAGATCTCCGTTCACACCGTCCACTAGAGATTTCCTTGGTAAATACTTCTTTAATTATTATTACAGTATTATATATCAATGACAACTATTCCAATATTATTATATGTTATAAATTATAATATAAATTCATACTCTTTCCTCTTGCTTTTTATACGTGAGCCTTTTATAAAAATTAATTAAATAAATTATGACTTCTAGTAGATAAAGTTGGTAGCTATTTGAAGGAAATGTTACAATAAGGAGAAACTTTTCACCCTGATTTTAATTATTTACTTCCAGATGAAAATAACATACCAACATACAATACATTAGGATCGGTATGGGGCGCTAGCAATGCATGGTCATGGGGTGGTGCACCCATGCGGCCGCCTCCAGGTTTCACTCAACAGGCCCCACGACCTTACGATCCCTTCCGTTCACTTGCTTCTATTTGGGCTCCCGCGCCTCACGACTGGCATATTAATACTCGACCTATTGATGATGAACATAAAAACTAAAGTTGACTGTAACAGCTGTAAATACTCACAGCAGTAATTTTTCCATCATACCTGCCACAGACGTGAAACAAACATTTTAGCTGGAAGGTGTTTACTGAATCAGTATTGCTGTGATACAGTTATAAAACTCTACGGTTATAATGTCAATTAAATTGGTGATAAGATATAAGTAATTTTAAGGAATATTTTTACTTTTTGTATGAACAATGTCATTCAACAATTTTACCTTGAAATTAACTTATTTTATATCACTTGTTAAAAAGTTCGAAAATTAAAGCGTCATAGGCTAACACAATGTTATTGCCATTATAATCGTATACTAAAATGAAATGTTTAGACCTTGCTATTGAAATGGACTCCGAAAAAACGCGCCACATGTAATATGTCATTATCAAAGTGTGAACAGAATATGGAATGTCGTGACAGTCTAGCCTTACATGAGTTTCGTGATGTCTAGTCATAGTTTCACATCACTAACTCATTGATCAATATTATCGTATGCAATATGAACAATTGATCAAAACTATTGAATATACAGTTGTGACAACTACAATGTTATTGTAACTTAATTTACACATTACAGTGACAAAAAATCATTTGCTTATGATATTTGAAAAATTGCCATAGTGATTGTGACAGACTAAAGTTGTAACACTGAAATAAATTTTGCTACATGTGTAGTTTTTTAATGCCATCAATCTCAATTTAATGCTCAATAATATTAGTAGCTAAAATAAAGAGGCAGATTTTTTAAATTGTTTTACATGTATTTCTTTTGAATCTCATAATAGAATAAGCCCATAATAGGGTTTAGCTGTTCCATCAACTATACATTGAGTGATTTCAAGTATGTCATCTAGTGAGTACCCATCTACTTCAAATGGATATTAATGGTTGTTTGTACAAAGCATTTGCTACTAGTCGTGACTCCTTACAAAGTCCCCTTAATTTGTCTCTTGAAGACTGAATAAATGTTTTTCTTTACAAGCATTTCTTGTTTTATTTTGCAATACAATAACAAAAGTTAGCTTTATCTAGTAGGTGCCAAAAAAATTACAAGTATGTACAGGGTTGATGCTTTTGAATTAATGCAAAGTGTACAAGTATATCAGCAAGCTGCAAAGCATTATAACAGTAGTTTATCAGAAACCATTCACTAAATTAATTAAAGATTTTATCTAATGGCCGGCCTATTGGCATATATGAACAAAATCATAAAATTAATTATTAGGGATTATTATTTTTCAATTAATTATTAGTTACAGAAGTTACCCGCATCAATCCTAAAATGAAAATTAACAATTGTGGCTTTTTGAATTCATAATCTTTATCTTTCAACTCTTGGTCATAACCAATCTGCTGAACATTTTCATCCAAATCTTGGACATGTCCATTAAAGTTTTTTCGTATCCAAGCTGATACAATACAACTTTAATATCTATATTTTGTAGAATAGTCCTTAGGAGATACAACTAGACCGCGGCCTTTCCGGGCTCCTCTGTAGACTGTTTCAATTATGTCTATCATTTCCTGCTTGTCTTCTAAGGGCCAATTTATCTTGTTATTATTACCAGTCCCAAGATCAATCATTATGTGTTTGTTACGGAAGAAAAACATCACTGTGCAGGGGTCATATAACTCATACCTGAAAAGAAGAATTATAAGAAGAAAAAAAATATATATATAAGATAATTACATCATTGTAGTCAAGTGTCTTTGTAGACGTTACCAGTAATAATTTAAGACACATGACATACTTACATTTTATTAAAATCTGGTACTTCCGTAATGTCTACCAGATAAATAACAGCAAAGTTTTTTACTTTTTCTGCAATACTATAAAGAACTTCGTCCATTTTCATGCAAGTTGGGTCCCAATCGTGACCAAAACGAATAACCTAAAAATAACAGATCAATATTTAGAGCCTTGAAAATTTATAACCATAAATAAAATAAAAACTTAAAGTTTGATGGGCTAGTAATAATAATTTGTAGAGAAATCTAGGAGTGCTAATAGGTTAGAGTACACTGTAGGGTGCCCCTTGAATTCTTGCCAAGTTTATATATATATATTAGGTAGTTCATATATGCTTAGGATAAATTTAAGAAATATCTAGGTGCTATTAGAGAATTCTGTGTACCTCAAAGTGAGGAAGTTCCAGTGTATGTGCTTACTGCATTATTTTAGGTTAGGTTATATTATTACTTTTATTATTGTTACAGCATTGTTTGCACAGCGTATAACCAACATTGTCAAGCGTTCCCAAATGGGCACCCTAAAGTATATTTTAAGCCTAATATAATCAAGTTTACATACCACAACTCGATCTTCTTCTGAAAGAATAGCTTGATCAACTTGCCATCCATTATGCAAATGTCCTAACATATAACTCATCGTGCAAGGTTTTAAAAACTTCTTACTATTTAAATACTCTAGTTTGTGAGTGGCTAACAAAGAAAGCCTCACAGTTGACAGTAGCGAAGATTCAAAACTTTAAATTACAACTAAGGTAAAACAACACTTCTACTACAAAATAAAAAACATTAATTAAAAATAATTATGACATATGAACGCGACGTTAACTAGTTGGGTGACGACTGACAATATAAAACTGTCAAACGTTTTATTATATGTCGCATGCAATGTTTCCTTAATATTCTGTTATTCTTTTTGTAATTTGAGCGACAGATTCCATATGTACATAAGTGATCAAGACATTTAATCTTTATTGATTCATAAAAAAATAGTATTTTTTAGGTGACAGGCCTCACTTCATAAGAATAAACGAATATGTACAAGAATTGTGGACTAGATAATAAAACAAATAGTGGAGTAGTATTTTTATTCTGCATACGAATGTAAGACTAAACAAACGCTCCAGTTTTACTGATAGGCTAGCGAATGAATTCGTAAAAATTATAAAGAATTTCCGAGAAATAATAATTGTATTTAGTGATTAGACACGTATTTGTTGTTACGCATGAGGTTTAATATTGGTGCAAGGGTTTTCAAACTTGTTCAGCCCGCGGCCCACTTACAAATTTATTTGGAAAATATACCTATGCATTGATGTATTAATGTATCAAATATACGCATCTAAAAAATCTAAGCATCACCTACAAATTTCAATTTAACTATGTGTTTTATAAATCAAGACTCATCGCAAAATAAAATTTTATCCCATTGTTCCCGGGTCCATATAAAGTGTTCTCTACACTATTCATTTCAACGAGCGCGATTCCCGTGATTCGGTGGGCACCTAATTAGCCCTCGTGCTCACAGGCCATACTCATGCAGTCAATTTTGTAGCCGTAAACCTATCTCTCGGGCGATTTATACTGGCGTCTTGCCGTCAGTTGTATGTATCGATCTTGCCGAGTGGTTGTACACCTTCCTTGATCTGGGTGCCGCTCAGCAGGATCTTCCGTGTTAGTGTAACGCTAATGAAGACGGTAAATAACACTTCTGTTGACACCAAAATGCCGAGATACCTGACATTAATTTTTTCTCGCTTGCAACATCCCTACAGCTCTTGCATTTCATCTGCGGTCAAATGACGTCGCCCCATGACATAAAGAATGGCCTTAAGCTCAAATTACTTCAAAACTGTTTTCAAATTATTGTATAAAATTGATACGGTATACCAAAATTGAATAAGCAAAGAAATCGCTTTAACCTTCGAACAAATCAAATGATGCTCGAATTTTTTTAACAACCAGCCAGTATGACGTCTATATTAAATTTTTTTACATAGATATTAGTTCTTGGTAAGAAAAGATATAATAAATGATTAGTAATTTGAAACAGTATTTGTTCCTAGAGTTTTTTGATAAAATATCCACATAATCTAATCTATTCTTTTCAAAAATTTGCTAGTCACATTCAACGTATTAACTTATCAGTGCAATAAGTATTGATAAATGGTTAGCAAATTTAAATTTAGAATTAAACAATAAGTAATATAATGTAAACATATCTTATGGTGACACCTAGACATGGTCGTTTCTTTGTTTTAATAGTTTTGCATCTAGCTGTTTAGTCAATATTATTAATAAATCAGAATTCTCAATTTTATTTTATATTAAGATCTTACTTTTTAGTTGTATTTTATCATAAAATTGCTAAATATTGTAAATTTAAAAAATAGTCACAAAACTAAACATTTATTTTTCGAAAATTTGATATTTCTAGCTTTTAAGGTGATTTATTCTTTCCAAAACTACTGTCATAAAATTTTAGAACGTTAGTTAAACGAGAAGTTTTTAAAGAATAAGCGAAATTTTATGTGTTAATACTATATTATTGGTAGTTTGCGGTAACCAATCCTAATAAGGCTTCATGTAATCCGCCTAGGATACATAAGAAGGTTAACTCATTTATTTATAACATGATAGTGACTTTTTGTTGCGCAAAAGCCAAGCAAGTTCTTGAAAGCTTGACAGTAAAATTTTTAAAGAAAATATGATAACATTATTCACTTTAGAATAAAATATCATCGAGTTTCATATTTTTCTTACTATTAAAATTTTGCGAAGACATCGTTAACATTCTATATCTTTATTCTATGCAACTATAAATCGATAAGTCGTAATCAAATTTGCATAAAACAATCAATTTTTTTAGAATAGTTCAGTTAACCAATTTAGGCAAAACTTGGTACACGTCCAAATTAATAAATGACTCATTGAATGCGATAGAGAAAATCACGTTCTATTTGCAATTATAAACAGTCTTATCCAATTTTGTTTACAGACATGTTGAGTTTGTTTATAATTCAGCCGTGAGGGGAATTGGCAGAGCGCCATCGTTCAGCAAAACACACATTTCTCGGGAAAAAGAGGTTCGATTTCTCAGTTTGCACGATTTGCATAAATGGATCGGACGCCCGGTGCAGTTAGTACACGTGTGAGCTATTTATAGTTCTGTGTAACAAATTTGTTATTGTGATATCGATTGTTGTTTAGTGAAGGTGAGTTGCTATGTTAACTATTTGGAAATAGCTCGCAGTTCGTCAGTTCCCTCTTCAGTTTTTATTATATGTCATAAAACGTGTCATATTTAAATCGTTGGAGCGACTCGATATTGCAAAGACTGTACGTTGACGTTGACCTTGCGTGTAAACGAACAGATTAATTTCGATGCAATCCTTCGGTAAAACTGTTTTTATATTCAATTTATAAAGATGTGGCAATGAAAATACACAAGAAGATGATTTTCTAAATTGTGCTGGATTTCAAATTCAACTGCAGTAGAAAAAACAATATATAATACATTGTATTATTTATTTTCATTGCTCTTTTATAGACTTACATATGACATATAATAATTTAATAGAATCGTATCTTCAGAAAGTTGAAACTTTTTTATAATTACTTGATTAAATCCAAATCGCTCATCTTAGCAAGAAGATAAAATCATCAAAATCGTATCCATTTCGGATAATTTGTTTGAAAGCTACACCGGGTCTAGTCCATCAAAATATAGTCCTTACTTCGTTTGTAAACTAAGGAAAAGGGGTAGTAATAAAACTATACAATTTATGTATCCATTTTATTCTCATTTAATATGGAAAGAGTTTATTACATAGCGGTATGGAAGCAGTTTATCCAGCTCCGGCGTCAGCGCTGACGCGAGGCAGACGACGGAGATGTGCTGAGCCGAGGACGCGACATCGCACTATGCCCGTCACTTTTGCTGAAATTAAGGTTTATCACACTCCTATTTGTCACAAAATTAGTGTGGGAATTGTATATTACCTCCATCATTTGCGACCTTCAAACAAGGAATTTTGCAATTTGGCGTATGGTTTTTGTTTAATTTTTTCATACAATTTAATAATTAAATATTTACATTAAACGATTAGCTATTATCTAAGAATTGCATAGATTATTTCTCTCAGTTGGATGACTTGCCATGAGAACCGTTTATATTTAACTTGCCTATGGTGTGTACTCCTTAATTATGTTACCTAACAAAATATACACAGATTGATAGAATTAAAAAATAATTCCAGGAAGTAGATGAAGAGAATGTCAGCGATGAGGTAACCACGACAAAGAGCGCGTCGAACATGTCCGTTACGAGCATTGAAGAACGACGTAGAAAGCATGACCTGCTGGATGTTACTCTTGGTAGACAATTCACGGAGTTCCGAAACAGAAGATCGCGAAGGCGTAGGGATATCATACAAGAACCAGATGAGATTGATGATCCCCGCTCTCAAGGCGAGCCGTGCCCGCAAAACGAACCCACATAGACAATACAACGGTTACACTTAGAGTTTTTTGAAGTTCCAAACTGTTTAACTTTATTTGAGTAATGAAGAAATTATTTTAAAATGTAACTTTTGGAATTAACAATACTCATTCTCGAATAGAAGTGAACGGAAAAAGTTATCCGTGGGAGTCGAGGTTAGCAAGAAAAGGGCAACTAATCCTTAACACAAAATTAAATATTAGATAGAATAGTAAAAAAAATAAGGGATACAATATAATTAACGTAATATATTAAATTATTATGGTTGCTAATGGGACCTAATTATTTTATTTTACAACAAAGAAATAAAATGATGTTGATACGTTGTACGATTTCATGAATACTAGTCATCATTTACCTATTTCTTACAAATGTTACTTAACACAAACCTTATATTTTTCTCTCGGTTTTGCTAATACAATTGCAATTATAGACAATGTCGGAACATACGACACGTTGTTTCAAGTCTATAAAGAAAAGTATCTTTAATGGTTAACCGGACAGGGAAAAAATATTTTTCTTTCTTACGGTTTCCGCTCAAAGACTTAAAAGTGATAAATGTGAAATTATAAAATAATGTAAAAGTAAAATTGCTAATTTAATAATTATATTAAAAGAAATATTAGATTTAAATCATATCTCTTATAAACGATGTTTGATTGAAATAGATTGGGTTTACTTCAACATCGAAATTCAGACCTTTATATATAAGTACATATGTATATGTACATTAAAAAAACCTATATTTAAATGAAATTTAAAAAGTATACCAGGTTGGCACCTATGGAGAACGGAAGTCAAAAATTACAATTGACAACATTTTACCCCGCAATTTTTTTTGCCAACAATTTATTGAGCACTACGCTCGCATAAAACGTATTTTACTGTTAATAGTATTTTTATTTCTATAAAATAAAAAATAATTGCGTATACAAACTAAGAATGTAAAGAGCGTGCGGCTGCCGAGCTCTGGGTTTCACGAATGCGTCAGCCGGCTCCAGATTGTACGCTCGTAATTTTATTTACTGATGGCAATATCCGTCCACGATGTGCCTCGCTAAATTTCGACATACAATTGATATTAAACGTAATTCCAAATAAATATAAAAGTATTTATAGGTTAATCTTTTAAAAAAGTAGTATAAAATTAGTTATATATTAGTAATGGACCCGGCAGACTTCGTACTGCCCGGTACGCAACCCAACCTACCGGGTTCAATTATGAACCCCCAGCAATCCATGGCCACACTAAGCCTGAAAAACAGATACACTAAAAACATTACCCTCCATTTTGTATTTAGATTAAAATTAGACCATGTCCTTTCGGTTCTAAGAGACCTTTCCAGTCTCCAGAGCCAATTTTCAGCCAAATCAGTTAAGCTGTTATTGAGTTATAAATAGGGTAACGCGACTTGCTTGTATTATATATGATTTTAAGACCGTATGGCCATACAGCGAGTTAGTCATTCCTATATATTTATTCTTTTGTTATTGATTAGATAATAATGTTAATGTTTCTAAATTGGAGACGATTGAGAGTGTTATATAAACGTAAGAGTAGACAAGTAGAATTAGAAAGCTTCGAACTGCTAAGATGTCGGGGGATACACATGTTATTGTGAATTAATCATAAAAGATACACATATTCTGGCGTGGGATATTTCTTATATAATTTTAAGGAGAACGTGGCTGTCATACATTTTTTCTTTGTAGCTTTAACCATTAAGGCTGCACACGCGACGGAAACTTAAAAATTGGAGTAAACTCCTCCCACTTTACCACCATTTCCCTTCACTGCTCTGCTTCTATTGATTATATCGTGATGTAAACTATACTAGAACCTTCTTGAGAGTTGAAAAATAATTGTACCAAGTGTCGTTAAAATCTGTCGAGTAGTTTTTGTTTCTATAACGAATATACAGACAAACAGACGATTTTTTTTGCATCAGTATCGAAATCCTGAGAGTTAGTTTGGAAATATATTTCATGTAGAGAATTTACCTCTCTACAGATTGATTATTAGTATAGAATTTAATGTGATAGAAAGATTTGTATTTGACAAGATTATAAACATTATTACACATTGAAAATATTACTTACAAAATATAACGTAATAAGTGAGCTTTTATACAGGTTTGTGTATGAGTGTGTTAAAAATATGTTTTTCTGCTTGGGTTCTAGATGACAAAGTAATAATAAATATTCACTATTACTGTGCAGTAGTACTCATATTTCATTTACGTCAAGACACTGTACTATAAGCAGTAAACTTGATTCAGGAAAGTAAAACAATTCTATAGAAAGAAATATATTCCACTGGCTCACGGAATAACAATGAAACAGTACTCGTTATGGGTTTTGAGTAGGTAATTGACGACAACTCAGGCCCATTAAGCGGCATAAATCGTCGAGACAATTCTTTACCATCAGGAGCGCAGGTGTCTATAGGCGGAGGACCTATCCATCCTGGATGCTCCTGCTCATTTGTCTACATTTTCATAAAAGGAGACACTCCGTTGTCCGCTATATAATAAAAAAATCCTTTTCACTTTTTTTTTATTTTATTGTAGAAAAAAATAAATAACCAGTCGTCCGCACACTCTCCATATTTTATCTATAGTTAACAAACATCCTCTATGAGATAGAAAATTTACATACTAACAAATAAATTACTATTTGTATTAAAATAACTAACAACAATCATTCATTAGGTACAACATGGTAAATTATAGACTATATTTAAATTACTTCTATAGTAAAACTTATGTTTTTATACCAACAACAGATGAAACACATTAATTACGCACGTAGTAAGTTTTCGCATACATTTAAATAATGACCATCGTTACAACTATTTTATAAAATACTAGTTTTGTAAATAGTGACTATCGAATTAGTAAGATTTCAATTGTAATTAAATACTGTTTAGTCACATCTCAAATATTCACATCAAAATTTACAAATAATATCACTTCATATCTACACTTAAGTTCTAATGAAAATCATATACGTCATAAATTTTTCTAAATAAATACTTTATAACAACTAGCTCTTAACACTTAATTAATAATACTGTACAAAATAGAATTATTTGTCATTTCGGCTTATCTACGGGGTCTATGCTTAAGAATATTTCTTTCAAGGAGAGTAGGTTAATATTATTGAATGGCCCTTGACTTGCGACAGTTGGCGCTAATGGACGGTAGCTTAAGACACTGTTTTTCTATTTTTCGTGCGACTAGCAGAGTCAAGGTGCATAGCTACTGTGATGGTTAATGTGGAATCTTGACAAGTATATATCAGTACATCGCATTCATATATTACATAGCTTACTACTCGAGATTCCGATATACAGTATTTTAAAATTATGTTTGCTTAAATCGTCATTTTGATAGAAAACCAACAACTTAGACTACAGAAACTATGCAATGAAGGTTTTTATTTCAAGTCACATTCTTCTGGCTGTATTTCTGTTTCAGCAGCTGAAGGTATGGTATGCAGAAATCTTGGTGCTGGAAGAGCGATGGGTGAGGCTGGAGGTTCGTCGGCTACGACCGCCGGCTGTCGCGTGAGCCGTGGTCTTGAACCAGAACCAGTGGTTGCACTTCCACCAGATCTCGACGTTCTCCACGTTCCCGTGGAAGCAGTTGCGTTAGAACCAGATGAATCATTGCGGGAGGATGATAGATTAGAATCTTGTGAAGTTTTTCTGGCTACAAGCCATGACGCTGCTCTGCGCGGTGGGGGAGGCGGTCGTCCGTACGTACGCCACGAGTCTGAGCGCGAAGACGAGAATTCTACTGATGACGAGACTGAACCAGTGCGGGCCGGCGGCACGGGCACTTGGCGTGGTGTAGGAGGGGCGGGAGCAGTGGAGCGGCGACCACAAGCACGCAGCCAACGCAACAAACGCTCCCCACTCGCTTCACCTGAGCCAGCCGTGTTAGTATTGGTTTCACTGACTACAGGAGCACCGCTAGTAGGCAACAGTCTACGACATGCACAAGCGGCGCCATGCTGACCCCTGGATGACCTCTCAGCTAAGCTATTTGTATTCGCCGGTGTCTGCCTATTGCTAAAGTTAGAAGAATGCCTGCATCTTCCTATGCCCCTGGTAACTCGCGACTCTTCGATCGCTTTACATACGAGGGCGCAATCTTTTTTAAATTGTTTGGTTAGAATAGCGTATAAAAAAGGGTTACAGCAAGAATTCAATGGTAAAACGAACACTGTGAATACTTTAGCTTCCTCTAAAGAAACTAATTGCGCTCCGAAGGCAGCAGTTAAAGCGAAGAAGGCAATTGGAGACCAACATAAAAAGTCAGTAAACACAAGTAACGCCATCCGTTTTGCAATGCGAGAATCGTTGGAGTTCCAAGCTTGGGAGCCACGAATAGCGCAGTACATCTTTAGATAACAACCGAGAAGAACGAGAAATGCGATTCCATTGATAACTAAGAGGGCGACCACGTAGGTGAGGGAGACGGGTGTGCTTGTTTCGAAAGGGAGGCAGACTGCGAACTTCCTATAATCGGAAACGCCTAATAGAGGCAGGGAAGCAGCCGTGAGTGAGAACGCCCAACCCGCCGCCATCACAACGGCTGCGTGTCGCAGCGAGAGCCTCTTGTTCAGATGCATAGCATGTGTTATTGCGTAATTCCTTTCTAGCGTAATAACAGCCAAAGTGTAAACGGAAAGCTCGGAGGAGAGAACTCCCAAAAATCCAGCAAGTCGACATCCACCAGACATTTGCCAGGCGATAGCGTGTGCTCGAAATTCTCCCAAAGTACCAGCGTCGACGACAGCTAAGAATCCTGAAATAAATTATATAACTTATAATATTAACATAATTTAATTTAGTAATAACAACAAACTCCATCATACTCGTTCGTGTAGTTTGAACACTGAAGAGACCATGTAAAAAGTTTTTTATAGTTTTACAAATTTGATAGATGCGGAAGTTTCTTTGGATGGATGGATGGATGTTCCTTAATCTTTATCGGATTTTACCGACACTGCAATAATAAATAATCAGAATAAAACAAGACTATAAATTATAGTTGCATTGTGTAAAGTGGCCAAGACAACAAAGGTCTAAAATAAAACAAGGAGTATCTTACCCAAATAAATG
>JAAAKR030332191.1:7259-19367 GCA_010014985.3 Delias pasithoe
TCAAGTTAATAAATATGGAATAATAAAGTTAAGAGTGATGATCCTTTTACTCACTAATCTGTGTGACCTGTTCAAAATTCCATCGCCTAAATAGCTCATATCCAGGGCTGTAATACCCTTAAAAAATGATTGTAGATTGATTGTCAAAACTCAATCATAACAAACACAATCAGAAAATGTTAAACGTCTGATATCTGTAATAACTATGTTATTTTAAAACGACTTGAATAAATATTACAATTTTTTAAATAATTATTAAAATGGTAATGTGTAGAGGATGCAGAACAAGTATTATAGATTTAGTTTTGCTTGATAACAATACTATTTCATATTTTAATATTCTCACGAACCTTAATGTAAGTATGTATGTTACAAAGTCAATACCGCCTGTGCAACGAAATTAACATAAAGGTCACCTTTATAAATTATGTTCCGGCAGTAAAAATACACCTGTTTAAAAAATACTATTAAGACAAAAAAATGTATGACTTCTAATTTACTTTTTGGATTAACCATAACCGTAACCAGTCGGTGTCGTCGAAAACGTTGGAATTTATTGCGACGCTTTTTTTATAAACTGGTTTGGCTGGGCTTTAGCTTTCATTTTAATTTCAGGTGAAAATTAACGATGGCTTACCACAACATTTGTGTAGAACATGCTACAATATGATTTATAAATTCATACGATTCCGTAATATTTGCATTGGTGTGGATAGTGAATTAAAAAATAATATACTATGTGAGGTAGGTGGAATGTTCACTATTAACATTGATAACATAAAAAATACTTTGCTAGTTATTTTATTTGAAATAAATTATTTTACCTATATTATAATTTATATAGGTATTATATACAATTAAAATTGTAATAACTCATCCAATATATTATTCTTGATTTTTAGTTAAATTATGAAAAAAAACAATAATATTGAAAATAATTTAGATTGTAAGTGGATCAATCAAAATTTAAACAATTGATGATTACTAAATATTTTAGGTAAAAATTGAATTGGAACTCAAAGGCAATATTAAGTCGGACTACTCAGATTATGAAGATACTGTCATCTTTGATGATTGTTTGCAAGAACAGAAAACAGAAGAAAAAATAAAACATGATGATAATGGTATGACTTATTTACTACTACTCCATATGCTCCGTTAAGTTTTTTATTATACAGCATATAATGAGGTATTTGTGTCTCCTTGACAGTAAGAGATCAATGCTGCCCATGGATAACTGCATCATGATCTGCTCTTTGATTCTGTTGGAGGCTATTAGGCAGATTAAGTGGTAACTCGATGGGCCTCTAATATTTTCAGTCATTCTGCTAAACAAACTTGATAATTAAAAATTTGTTATAAGAAACTTTAATTTTTAGAAGAAACAACTATGCATATACAAAGAGCAAACAGAGTAAGAAACCGTAATAATGTGAAGCAATCAAAACTGTTAAAAACAGGTAAAGAAAAAGCGAATCAAAGAAACAACCAAGCAATAATATATAATTGTGGTAAGTATTTCAGTTTCTTGATAAAATTTGGGATAAAACATATATGTATTATATATTTCCTTCTTTTCAGGATTGTGTCCAGAGAAATTCACTGATGATACATCTCATAAAAATCATTTAGATGGGCACAAAAGTAACAACCTCTGCTCTATATGCCACAAGAAATTTAGCAACCAATATCAAACAATAGCACATAGAATTACACATTTACCTACCGGACAAAAAGATTGTTATATGTGTCACAAACAATTCCGAAAAGAACATTATCTTGAGTTCCACTATAAGAAATACCATTTTAATGAAACTGTAAGTTACAATATTGTGATTCTTTTGTATCTTCATTTATCTCAATCAGTTGTAAATTTTATAATGTTCATGCTGTTAATTATCAAAGCCTTTTATTATTTATTCTGTTAAATATTTGTGTATTTATTTTTTAGAATATTACTCTTGAATGTGACATATGTTACTGCTTATTTCGGACACCTAAATATCTGACAAGGCATTTGCAGCAGGTTCACTCTGATATAAATGTAATGATCTGTGATCTCTGCAAAAAAACGTAAGTATGTTATTGGAAAATTCAATACTAAATTAATTTGATTCTGAGAGATCACGAGTAAGGTAACAAAAAGACAAGTTTAGAATTAGTATTTTATTTTACAAATATCATATACATTGAGAATGAAAAACAGGAATAAGTCAAACTTAATTCATTGATCATGTTAACAATATAATATTCTGGAGTACCCAGTCAAATTAATTGCCTAGTATTTGTTAATATATTTAGATAATGATCTCAAAGGTGGTGAGGTTCAAGGCTCCAAATACTTTTTTATAAGAGGCAATATGTGCCACACACCTCCATTCTATGGAATCAGTTTCCTGCAGATGTATTTCTAAAATAATATGACTTGTGGACCTTCAAAAAGAGGATATATCTACCCCTGCTCCTTGCACTTGTTTCCATAAAAAAATAATCTAGTTAAAATTAACTGAATAAACGTTAATTATAACAAATTTAAGAAACCAGTTACTTATATTTGTTTCAGTTTTAAAACCAAATATAAATTAATTCATCACATGGATATACATTTCAACCGACGAAAATATAAATGTACTAAATGTGATTTTGCAGCAAACTGTCAGTCTAGTCTCAGGGTATGTATTTTTGCTTGGAATATTTAATTTTTACTGTTAATTAAATCCAATTTTACAAATTTTATTATTTATTTTAAATTCATAAACCTGTTTTTACAATAAGACAAACCAGACACTTCTGTCATAGAAATGACAAAAGAAAGAGAAGAATATTTTTCATATTTTTTAGCTTCTATGACTAACGTACATGGTTTTGATGTACTGAAATTGACAGACAGAGTTTTTTTGCAGTAATTAACTATTTATTATATAATACTAGCGGATCCGCCAAATGTTGTTTTGACATATAAATTATATCTAGGTAATTTCTAGTGATAAAAAATAAGCGCAGGGAATTTTTTAACGAAATAGAGTGAAAAACATTTAAAAAAAGACAATAATTGATCAGTTATCGAGCGGGATGAAAAATGATTATATTACTAAAATGGCTATTAAAAAATAGTGGTTGGTGATAAAAGCGTAAAAATTTAGAGTTTTTTGATTTTTTTAATACGACATTATAAAAATAAAATTATAAATTAATTCTACTAATATTCTAAACGCTAATGTTTGAAAGTATGTATAGAGCGATGGATGTTTGTTATTCATTTACGCAAAAACTACTGAATTGATTTTAATGAAACTTAATATAGCTTATATATCAGAATAATACATAGGCTATATTATAATGTGTAAATTGGCCGAAATGTAATAAAAAGTGTCACATAAATTGGACCCACTTGCGTACCAGTCAACACAACGTCTGCTGGGTCCACTAGTGTAGACATATATCAATAAAATTAATATGCTAAAAAAAGTCATTTATCTATTAATATCATTAAATCATACGTCAAAAAGTTGATTAAACTGAAGAAAACTACCTAGGCAGTTTTAAACACATTTCTAATAAAGTAAAACTTATTTTCAGAGACATGACATTTGCAGACACACAATAGGAAAGGTGACCTGCAAATTGTGTACGCTGTCTTTTAAAAGTAAAGAGCACTACGCCAGACACAAATGTAGACCGCGGAATACGACGCACGTCTGTCCTGTGTGCGGAAAAATCGTACTTGGCGAAGGCGTGAGTTTATGTTGCCCATTTCCGTTGGCTGGTTGGTCACTTTATAATACTATAGCCCATCTGACGTCCGAATCGCTGGTTTTTTTTTTCACAAACAAGTTAGTGGTCAGCCTTCAATGCTTACTGAACTTAAATATTTGTTTGACTCAGGGATTGAAACTAGAACCTATTTCGAATACTCGAAAGCGTATCCGCAAATGATGGCCAAAGATTTATTTTCCTTATTGTTACCTCCTCAGCTTCGTCGACATTTAATCACTCACTCAACGGAAAATAAATACAAATGCAATCGTTGTCCCGCCACTTACAAGCAGCGAAATGGACTTCGCGACCACTTAAACGCTCATGACGGCATTCGGAATTACAAATGTGAATATTGTCCGATGGCATTTGGTAGTGGTTCAGTCCTTATTAAACATAGACGGACGCACACAGGTAACTATTTTGTTGTATTCCTGTCGGCACTAGAAAATAACGTCCTGATAATACATCATTTGAACGTCATCAAAGAAATTTGATTGTCCTCTATTTCTATAGAAAACAGTAGAATAGTCAATTTAGCAGCGATTAGTTTTCAAAGAAACTGATAAGACAAGATACTTATAAATTTTCATTTATTTCAGGTGAAAAACCATTTGTTTGTAACATATGCCAAAAGGGTTTTACTGGTAACAATAACCTTAAAGTACATATGAAAGTCCACGGTATCACAAACTTAATTGTAAAGAAAAATCGGGACGGAGCGCCTACTAAACAATATATCTTTTCTTGAACGGCAACAAAATAAAATATTTTTTTTATACGTACAAATTATTTATTCACCATTTTAATTTAATACAGTTACACAGTTAGTAAAAATTGTAACGTATGTAAAACATACAAAAAAGTCTTTGGCAAGTACGGAATGTACAGTACAGTAAGGTTTTCTTAACAATATGAATTATGTAACCGTAAAACTGCACAAAATCTAACCTTCATTATATTAAAGCCTCGTGAAGTATAATATCCAAAACAATGTTTCATAAATACTAGCTTCTTTTACAGTTACCACAATCTATTTATATAAAAAAATCACAAACTCAGACAAACCCAAGTGGAAGTACTCATTAATATTTTAACTGGCAAGCTTAATTACTTAAAATTATTCTTATCAATAGTACAAAATACAGTTGGTTGAACTTGGCAGTGATTTTTATATGACAAATTCTGAGCATCTCTTAATAATTTGCATTGCCTCTGCTTATTACAATATATCTAGTAGGCATACAGAGATATTTAGGACGACTTAGGAACACTAACATTAGAATATTGAAATATTAATCAAATGTAGGTAGCTTTTAAGTCATTGTTTCAGTGCTACTTATTTTCATTAACTTTTGCCGCTTTTATTGATAATATTAAGTGCATACACACAACATCTAGACTTATAGCTAAGTGTTCAAAACGTAACAACTTCTAGAAATGGTTCTCTTGTCCATTCGCTTAAACTCAAACACATGGTATTCCTTGAAAAATGTAGTCTAAACTATCTAAACGAAAGAACTGAAGCCTTCAAAGCTGCGATGTTTAATATTTTTCAAAGAAAAATATTTATTTTTTTGTTTTTAATTAAGCTACCAAAATGAGACCATTTAGCAATTCATTAACATGGCTAAAACATCACAATAAAACAAAAACGCTATCAAGTTAAATTGTTTTAGATTAATTATCTTCACGTGTATATATGTATTTAAATAAATAAAATTATAATTTTTGAGCATCTTATTCCATCTATAAGCTATTTCAAATCCCAAATTGGTCCTTTCGAAGCGTACAGAAATGTTTCGCTTTACAGAAATGTACTAAATAAAATAAATACTTACAAATTCTATACAACAAATAAAGGCGGTTTTAATGCTAAACTAGCAAATACTTTAATAAAGTAAAAATTTTCTTATAACTAAACATCACTAAATCTGAGTTCTGAGAGCCTTGTGGCTAAGTGGTTTTATAAATCTACGATGTAGCCGCTCTGCAAAGGTTGGAGGTGCCCATGGGCAGAGGATCGCTTATCCTAGGTGAGCCTCCTGCTCGTTTACCGCCGTTTCCATAAAAAAAGAAGCGAGAGGTATCGAGTACGAACCCCGGTCTGGACAATTATAATTATTAGGTCTTTGGAAGAGCCTGACAGGGGACGGACGAGTTTCTTAATACTGTCGAACTCGTGGGAGTACCATGCTGATGCATATTCTAACGCACTAATTGGACCGGCTCGTCTGAAGTGATACCACGGGCTCACAGAATAGTCAGCGTGAAGTGGTAGTTGTACTTGAAAGAGTACTTATACTTTGTTTCGCGGAAGATGAGGATATGGGAGTCCCTTAAAAACGCTGCCTAAGCGGCGTAAAAAGCAACACAACCGACGCGCAGATTGTAGAGCGATTGTCCATGGGCGGCGGTGTTCTCTTAACATATAGGACACCCTCCTACTCCGTGGGTAGGAGGTTGATTTACGCTATACCATAAAAAAAGTCAAAGCCTGTATCCATGCTTATTTCATATCAGAAATATTCAGACGAAACTATCTAATTTGAAATACTCTGTTACATAATCTCACTTAAATCGTTTGTTGAAAGTACATATCTTTAATTCTTTAAATAATAGTATACATAGTTTCTGGCCCTGACTTTATATATTGACGGTACATTTCTAAACAGATGAAGTAGCAAATAAAAGTCATTAATATACTACTTAGTGTATGTTGCTCAGACTATTTTCACTAATCCAATCTTAGGTAAGCAGCTGCGAGATTAAGTAATTGATTTGTCCCGGGTTTGAGTCTCTTGAAAACGTTAAAAAAAAGACCGAAAATGGTAACTATAAAACATATAACAATTTTCAACTTAGAAATTTCCGTAAGCGAAAATCGGATGGGTGAAAATAGCTATTATTTTAACAAGTTTCTTGGTTTGTATTTGCGATATTTTTGTTTGGCGGGGTATTTGAAAAGACAAGAAAAATTAATTAGTATAGTAATATAATAAAATATCAATTTTAAAATAAATATAGTTTACACACACACCAAATATTATATCTCGTTACCGAAATGTGTGTTAGATATTCGGACAATTGTTTCCTTACCGATTTTATCCGTATCAATGAGAGAGCCAGAGCTTAGCTTCTTGATTTTAGGCGCGAGCGGTGGAACTTCGCTACAGATTGAAAAATTGTCGTCGCCTCTCGAACTAGATGTGCTGAATTTCTTCAAGCTGCCAGTAGCCAAGGATCCGTTCGATGATGAGCAATGTGGTGGTATTAGAGGCACTCTCTCTGGGAAATCCCGACTCGAAGTTGGTTTGAAACTACAAGCACTGTCTGGTTCAGGACAACCTCCCATTTGTATCCACTCTTGAATTCTGCAAAAACTAATAGCTAAGACAAACAGCTTACATTGCGAAAAACTCATTCACAGGTTTTTAAATTATGAAGTAATAAACATAATTGCAGTAGATGGTAAGTCCTATATCCTATAGAAACTTCATTAAAATCAAAAACATTCTAGAATAAAGGCAACTTTACAGTTTTAAGTTGACTTTCATAGAAATTTTTGAAATCTTTTTACCTATTTACAATTTCTTCAAAATTGGGTCGTCTAAGCGGGGCATGTCTCCAACATTCAGTCATGAGGGTATACATCGTATGTGGACAGGCGACGGGAGTGGCCAATAGTTCACCACCTCGTACCATTGAAATTACTTCTTGGTTACTGTATCTGTAATTGTGACGTTTAATTTGTATTTCATATATTTACAAGAATATCCTTCATTTCAAAAATGTTAATATACTTTCGTCATATATCATCTGTATACATTGAATAACATCTGAATACAAACATAAGCAATCTTAACTACATAGATTACGTGGTAAAACGGACAAGACTTTATAAAATACAAAAAGTATTTCCTTCACAGGATTATAAGATTTTAAAATACTTACCCATAATAAGGTTGTAATCCATAGCTATAAATCTCCCACAAAACAACGCCATATGACCAAATATCACTTTCCGTTGTGAATTTACCATATAGAATGGATTCTGGAGGCATCCATCTGACTGGAAGAAGGCTTTTGGATTGCACCTGCAAGTGATACCATTTAATTTAAAATTAATTAATTTAAAAGTAGCATTTAATTTAAATTTATTTAAAAGCATATTGAATTGCTTTATTATATACATATAGTAAACTTACTCTGTAGTAATCTGAACTGTATATATCGCGAGACAATCCAAAGTCTGAGATTTTAACTACAAAATCATCAGACACCAAACAGTTTCTTGCTGCCAAATCTCTATGAACATAATGATGGGAAGCAAGATACTGCATACCGCTGGCAATGTTATATGCAATATTCAATAATCTGAGTGGTGGCAATCCTTTGCCAGAAGGTGGAGCTCTACCCATCAGAAATTCATGCAAGTCACCTCGAGCCATAAATTCAAATAACATACATAAGGGCTCCTCTCGTAAAGCAACTCCAACAATACAGACTATATTTTCATGTGTTAACTCTGATATCAGGTCAATCTCTCTTCGAAAATCGGCTTTTGTTTTAGCAGATGCATTTTCTTTAAGAGCTTTAACTGCTACATACTGTGTTTCTCCAATCTTTTTAAGAGCACCTTTATACACTTTACCAAAGGCTCCCTCACCTAGTTCTTCAAGAAATTTAATTTGTGACAGGGAATATTGCGGAACTCTAAGCACTCCATTTCCCCTAACGTTTCGAGTCAAATGTAGCTGGCTACTACCATTTTGATTATTTAGTAACTCATTCATTTCTATAGGTGAATTGAGTCGTGAATTTCCATAAATGTTTTTATCTGCACTCGGTAAATTTATATCTCTAATTGTAGAAGTGCTCCCCTTTTTCTTACGTTTTAAAAAACATCCAATAGAACCAGCTATAACCATAATTAAAAAAAAGAAAACTCCTAGTATATATATCCAAATTTTATGAGCACATTTAGGAATGTCACATAAATGTTCAAATTTGCCATCTTTATCTATGACACACCAGGGTTGTGATTTAATTCCACCAGGATTTCTACAATAACTATGCCTACCAGCTAATTCAGGATGATCTGACATAATCACTATCATTTGTTTAGACCAAGCAACACAGGGCATCCCATTTGAAGCTACATTAACTCGACCCAAATATCCACTCCCATCTTCCCAATAACATTCATCATCTGATATAATTTGAGTGCCGATACCAATTTTTAAGCAACCAGAATCATCTTCCGGTAGATAATGGCATTCTTCTAATGTTAACTGTTTGCCAATATGTGGATGCCTCTTTGCAATTGCATATTCAGTTTGACAAAGTTCAGTTTCTAATATTTCACAATCTTGCTTACAAACTCTCTTCAAAATTGTTGAGTTATATCTATAATTAAACATATCTGTTGACATATTTTCACCATTTGCTAGTTGTGGCTGTAGTTCATTTATTATGTTTGTAAAATATATCACTTTGGGTGTGCCAGTATAATTTTTTTCAGAACCAGGTTGCAACTTAAAAATTTTCCTTGCTTCACTGAAATACCTCTTATTAGTAAATAGATGATCCCTGCAAATTGGAAAAGTTGAGTAACAAAGACTTGGTACTGCATATTGCTCGCAGTGAGAACTTATGTCATTGGAATACTTAGTAACTTGAAATGCTTTCAATAACTTCTCTTCTAGAGCAGCTTGGGAAGTGTTATATGGTACATAAACAAATTGTCCACTTAAATGAGACTTGCATACTTCTCCTACGTACTCTTGACAAATTGGCTCTAATGATTTTACAACTGTTAAGTTCTTAATGGTAGTATCCTCCCTTATGACCATCCCTTCAGAGACTAACTTCGGAGTTGTTTTAATATCAACAACATATTCCTCCTCTTCATCATTGTAAGTAAATACAGAAGTGTTATACACGAAATCATTTTCAACAATTAACCTTGATGTAAACTTCTTCTCATAATTTTGTTTAATAACACAACTGTAATTACCTGTATCAGAAAAATTTAAATTTACAATTTTCAGAAGAGTACCAATAGTTCCATGTGTTTTATCAATTTCAGTCAGAATATTGATCCTATTTGTAGTAACTACGGTGCTGTTGTCTTTCGACCAGTACACCTTCACATTTTTCATGAGAGTTTGTACAATGTGAACTGGTGGCAATTCTTTCAAAGAGGTTTCTATGCCACCTTTATTTTTGGTAATTTTTTCAACTTTGGTAAAATTCATAACAGCTTCACATTTTAACTGAGCAATATCACCTGGGCGTTTTCTTAATAGTGGAGGAAGAGTTTCCGCAAAATAAATATCAAGATGTATATTCCATCCTTTCTCTTCGAACGAAGTATTTGACTTGAGTAATGATTCAGAATTACCTTTTGTTTTAGTGGGAAGAGTATTGTATAAAATAGATACAACTATAAGGTAAAAGAGTTTCATGTTAGATATCGTTAATGAATTTATAATGCAATATAATCATCTTGAGACAAAGATTTATATTAAATAATACTAATTCCTTCTTGCAAATCTACGTTATAGTAATAATAAATTAATACAATAAGGAAGTCAACAAAATATAATCATTAATATTATTATTCTTTCCAGACAATAATTGTAAAAATATATTGTTTATCCGATGGCCTATACACTATTACTCAAGACAAGAGACAGACGCAGGTGAAGTTGGAATTTTTCGGACAGACATCAGTGATCAGTATACATTACTAATTATTAGCCTTTTTGAGCCGTGACATTGACAGCAGTGCTACCAAATCTATATCACAAAGTGCACTAAAATCTCTGTCAAAAAATCTAGATGTTTAGACAAGTTATCCCAAAGCCGAACTATGTAGTATGTAGTATCACAGATCGATAGACAAACTTATCTGTCAAGTGCAACAAGCGCTAGGCTCTAAATGTTTTGTGTGAATTAGGTAGATTTAATTCCGCTACTGATGCTAGAAGTTAGTATCTAAATAATGTTTGGTATAGTTTTCGTAAACACGTCGCGAAAACTATATTACATTGAATCGCTTTTGTGGTTACTGTAATCTACTATAAAACTTACCATTACATATTCGTCAAAAAAGGATCACTAGTTAAAATGTACTGATTATAAAGACCTTTTTAATAATACTTCTTATATACTTAGTAGAAGCTACTTGTGATATGTACCTAAACATTTGGAAGAAAACTTAATAAGTCATAATTAGTTAATAAGAATAATATATAACGTTATTAAAAACATTTTTTAAAACAAATTTACAACGCGCAAGCACAAGTTTGTGCGTTCAACGCTGTAGTCTCCCTTTTAAGTATGCCTCTCTTTCCAGAACACCCCATGGTCCACCTCAGCGAGTATCGGAATACTTCTATCTAGAGGAAAAGTCTAAATTAGCCTTCACTTTTGGCCATCGTTTGCAACTCTATAAAGTGCAAACTCGGCCTTATACGGAGTATTGCTCACTGAGCATACCTCTGAGCGGGAGGTCTCAAATAGCAGTTTCTTCCTCTAGATCGCATTCAGCGTAGTGGTTCAATTTATTGACGATCAGATCTTTTCCTTGACTCTGTCTGCGTAGACATGTTGATTCACTCAGCATCTATCGTAATTATCACGGGGAATGTTCAGAGGAGCTGTTTGGATTAAAACCTATTGCCAAATTTCACCATCGAACATCGAGGCAGAATGCAGGGTTCCACAATTGGGCATAGTTTAAAGCATTTTGTGCCACGTACCACCACTGTAGAATCAGTTATCAGCAAATGTACTTCCAGACCAATACGAGTTGGGGACATTCAAAGAGAATACCTTTCCCTTAAAGGCCGGCAACGCACCCACGTTCCTTCCAGGGCCTGGGGATGTTCATGGGCGGAGGACCTATCCTAGGTGAACCTCCTGCTCGTTTGCTACCGTTTCCATAGTTTTATATATAACATTAATTATAAAATAAGATGTTATTAAATTGATTTTTGATTGTGATATAAAAAGTGTAAAACAAAAATACAAGAGGAGCGATCATCATTTAAATATAAATTTATTAAATACAATTTCAAGATAATATTTTGGGTGGAAATATATCAGCAACCAAACTGTTTGATACATGGTAACAATATCAGTCCCACTAAATATGTAACATTTTCCACAATAAATTCAAAATACACCAAATATCACTTCCATTATTCATACTTTTAAAGTGTAAAATTATATATTGATTTCAATAAATAAATAAAAATTTAAAAATTGGGATAATTCTAAATACAATCATATATTAGAATTGCCATAAGTAAACTAATAGAGGTTTTATTTACATATCTATAT
>JAAAKR030332191.1:19467-33633 GCA_010014985.3 Delias pasithoe
ATTATAACACGTAATATTACAAATATATGATGTATAAAGTAAATGATAATACGCACAATGAAGTGATATACAAAAAATAAGAAATGTAAAGCCAAACAAAAATAGAAGAATAACATAGTAATATCACATTTTTATAACGGAATTTAAAACATCTATTACTGTGGTATGATAATATAATATAGAATAATCAAGACTAGAAAACAGTATTTTTTTCTTCATCTTTTACCATGATATCTTGTAAATGTTTTAACACTCGTTCGCATCCAAATAATATACCAAAGAAATAACCATTGAAAGATCACTTTTAAAGCTTTTTTTACTGTCACGTATCTTGTTTTTCAAAGCAAAATAGAGTCAAACCTAAATGAGAGCTGGACAAGTGAAAAATCCAAGAGTTTTCCAATTGGCGAGAAACAAAGGCATGTTTATTAGAGAGACTATTTTCCCTCATGGACCTCCATAAGTAAAGTCTAAAAAGTATGACCTACGCATTATCGACCTCCACTTTGACCTGGAGCTCCCGACATTAACCCAATGGATGAAGCTGGCGAGTGAACGCTCTTTCACTAGCGCCGCCAATCATCCCAACCCGCTGGTGCGCGACTGCTCCATTTACCCTACCTCTCCAACCACTGGCTGCAGACGGAGACCCAGATACACACTGTTAGCCTCCCGCGAGGACAAAAACAAAAACTCGGATGGTCGGGTTCTGTGTAGGGCACGGAGGCGTAGATCTAACTTTTTAGCTAAACTCACCCCGGTGAGCTTCAGAGCAGCCGCTCAGTCGGCTACCGCTCCCGCGACGGCCCAAGCCGAAGTTCGTGTCTCGCAGAAGGCGCCTTTACACTAGTCGCGGGTAAATTCAAATCCACATCGAGACTATGGCTCGCCCCAAGGACCGAGTTACGCTGCAGTGCCATAGATTCTGAGAGTGAAGTGGTTGGGTGCTCACAATTTAACTTATCTTCCAGGGCTTCCCGACAACAACTTCACATTCTATGCATAATAATAAATAACTCCTATCCTATGCAATTTTATATACAACAGTTTCCGATAAATCAAGTCGCTATGTGAACGGGTGGCTATGTCGCGTTCATGAAACGCGACTACGAACATTTTGTGCCTTCAACAACCTTAATCTTTTTGTCTCTGTTTAATTTTAAATCATTGTAAATTGTTTTAACACCAGTTTAAATACAACATTCCTATTTTATATTAATAATTCAACTATTTCATTAGATACTATGTATTTTATAAAAATATTTCTTAAACACAAAAATAACATTACGTTTCATCAATTCTTTTAATTTTCAGCCGCCAATACTCTTCCTCAAGTCTCATTAGGTCAATTCTTTTTTCATGGATCTCCCTTTCCTGTTCCATTCTAATTTCGTGTTCATGTTTCTGTTGTAATATAAGTTCTTCCCTACTACTCTTGGCAAGAAGAAATAATTCATGCTCATGGTCATCATTGCAACAACTTGATTTATAACTGTAAAGATTTTATATATATGAACGAAAATACTATGTCAAAACTTTTATAAATTCTTTCTATCACACATATGACAATTTAACTAAGATGCATACATTAACATCATACTTAAATTGCTGAGTCAAGTTGTTAACATAGTTCTGTGTGAAAACTTTAACTTACTAACTAAATATATAAAAACTTTAAACACAAATATTCAGTAACTAAATATATTAATAACTTTAAATATATTTAAAATAAGTTTTTACTCAATTTTATTGATTTATAAGTATATATTCATAAATTATACAGTTAGAAAGGTTTTATTGTAAATAGCTGTAAATCCACATTTGATTGTGCAAATAAATGTTAATAATGAAACAATTGGAATTTTATATGCAAATTAAAGAAAAATAATAATTAAATTGTAACATCACTAAGTATTCTCCGAAAAAAATCTTTAATTCGTTTTTAGTTATAATCTTTTGATAAACTTTGGAGTGCAATATAGTTTTATTTTTACAGTAAAAATGTATATATAACAAGATGTTCACAGCTATTGAGGATTGTCAATGGCCAGAAACAGACACGCAACATCATCCCAACTTAAAATATTTAAAACTTTAACCTCATCAACAGAGACTTACATCTTTTTCCTTTTAGGTTGTAAACAAGGAGAAGGTGTATCTGAGGCCTCTGGTACTTCAATCTAAAATTTATGTAAAATTAAATGTTATACTGAAAAAAAATGTGAAACAAAATATATTTTTAAATTTAATTACATTATACTGTATGTTGCAACTTCTCTAAATCTTAGGCTATTATAGCAATCTTAAATATCTGTTATAATTTAGACACATACATACCAAATCTATTTCTGGTATAAACACCTCAGCTGATGTGCTACTACTTCTTCTATTATTTGATAAGGTTTTAGCACGATTCTTCATGTTCCTCCATTGATTGAGAATTTGATTCAAATCTCTTTTATTATTTGAAACTTTGTTGAAACTGAAAATTAGACAATCTCTCATTTAAAAACCTTTAATATGAAATAAATGTTAAGATAATTATATAAAAAAAATTCAAAACCAACCAAGATACAACATCTTCCCATACTAATTTTTTGGCAGCATTAATTTTTGTTGAAGTTTCTTTATTTTCCAATATATCAGCTCGTTGTAATACTAACGTTCGAAGTACATTCTAAAATAAAAAATTTGAGATGCCATATAAGAAATCAATATAGTACAAAAGCGTCGTTAGACAAAACTATTATATGTATTAAACACTTTGATATACAATAAATTACCTTATCTTGTGCATCCCAGTTAGAAGAACGTACACGTTTATTTGTTGTATCATTCATTTTATAGGGTTCATTAGAACTCAAAAGTTTAGGTTGCAACTTGTAATAAATATATCATATACGTACGTAAACAAAAATAACGGGTCAAATACCTCGAAACTAGCTGTTGTTCACAGACTTAGATTGTATAGTATACATTTATCTGAAGTCACAGACATCTACTATATAAGGTGCATTGTCATAAAATAAAATATAGTCTATTCAATGTCGACAGTCAATTTGTTATACAAGTGTATACAAATATATGTCATATGAAATTTTGTAAATTAATCTGTGGACACTGGAATCAATTATCATTAAAAGACCTGAAGTAACGAATTGGATTGACTATTGTTAACTATAGTTAAAAGTAACGTTTTTCTGCATATTCCTTTATTTGTAATTGAGATTATATTTTCGTTGTTTACGATGCCTAAAAATAAGAAACAAAAAAAAGAGAGTTCAAGTAGCGACAGTGATGATGGCCCAGTCGATGTAAGAATTCTCCACATTTCCGACTACTGTATCATGTTCTAGATTATCTAAAACATCTCAGATTCACGTTTTTAGTTGCTTGTTATTTAAATGGCAAAATAATTATTTCATATTATTGGTGATATATAATTTATTCCAATTTCCAGAGAAATCCACCGCCAGAAAAGAAGGCTAAAACGAGTACAAGAACAGACGATAAGGAGCCAACTTGGGTTTTACAGGGGAAAAAGTTTGTTAAAGTTAGAGAATTTAAGGGAAAAGTGTACGTAGATATAAGAGAATTTTATGAAAAAAATTGTGAATTGTTACCAGGAAAAAAAGGTATTTCGTTACAGCCAGATCAATGGCGTAAACTGTTGTCATTGGGAGATGAAATAAATGAAGCAATTAGCTCTATGTGTTGATACTCCACCTTTGTATTAAAATAAATGTTTATTCACAAATTTGTTTTTTAGTGTAGTAAAATTAGTAATATATCAAGCATTCAAATTAAATAATGTAATTTTATGATATATTTTTATCTAACAATAGTATTGCATTTTAAATTGCCAGGCATTTAGAATGGTAAAAGACACTAAAAATAACAGGTACAGTATATTGAGCACAAACTAAAACAAGGAATTTACACTATTTTAAATTTCAGATTGTTTGTTTGAAATGCATCCATATGTATTATAAATTCAATAGAGTTCAAAACATGAAGATTATATTATAACTAAATAAAAATAATAATTTTAAACAGGTAATTTCACATGCAGTTTACAAATTACAGACTGGTATAAGCTTATTCTATGTGGCACTATGGACATAGGTAAACTCTCATGCTATTTAACTATTACTCTATTGATTATTGTTGAAAAAAATTTAATTGTATAATTCAATAAAATTTTATAATTAATAAGAATTATAAAATCATTCTAAATTTCATAATTACTAAATTTTAGACTAGGTAGATACTATTAGTGTTCAACACAAACATGGCAAAGTATAATGAACAAACAATTATGGAGTAAAAACAATTACTCTTTATAATTACAGCTGTAGATCCAACTATAATATATTAATGATTTCATTAAATAATAAATATACTTTGTTAGCAATAAACATTAATTAATCAAATCATTCTCACTTAATGAATACAGTACTATGTTTAGTTTTTATTAAATTAATTTTAAAATTATTGTATTCATTAAATTGGTATCAAAATTTTTAATAAAAATTGGTCTTAATCGTTTCCACACAATTGGTTCCAACTAGAAGTCGAAAGTTTATTTATTTATGCTAGATCCATAGCTGGAATTTACTCTGTAATCGTTAATTGACGAAGTTAACATGTTGATTAACTTTTAAAAATGGCAATGTTTAATAAGTTACTATTTACCAAAAAACAGGTTCAGACAAACATGAATCGAAACGACAAGTGCCGGGCAGCGCGTGAAACAAAAATAGATATATTTTGTATATATCTTACAGTACTGCTAGCAATTTTTTTTTCTTTTAAGCGATACTTGCTGAAAGGCACCAAAATAAAAGTTCATGTATCAAGCTTGAATAATTTGTAACAGCATGTAAGAAGGGTACACGAGTCACGGTATGTACAGTTTGAAGAGACTGTTCAGGCGCGCTCTAACCGGGGCAAGACAATGAAGAACTAAATCTGACAATGATGATAGCACAAATAGCAGTAATCAAACCAGAAATCAAACTCTTTAAAGAGTAAAGTGCAGTCTCGTTAAAATGTGGCTGGACATGAAATCAAAAGACTCGTTCAACGATGTTGTATTCATTTGGAAACAGATATACATTAATCAATTCATTAAATACAATACTGCTATACCCTCAAGGGCTGCAGTTGAACATCTGGTTTCCATGGGAGAAGACACTTTATCAACAAAACGAGCCTCGCTTTCAAACGAGAACTTCAATATGTTAATGTTCATGAAGGGATATGCACCATATGCCCGACGATTAAATTACACATTTGAATCATACAAGTATTTTGTTTTATTCCTTACCTGTTAACTTCCAGAATCTTAACCAATAAGTTTTGTAAGTTCACTAACGCAACGGTGTAAAAATGCAATTTCATATATATTAACTGATTAACAATTAAAGTTAACTTGCGTTAATTCTTCCGAAATGTACACTTTAACGTTTAACAAAGCTAACTTTTTAGCTTGATTATTTGACTAACAATTCCCAGCTACGGATACATCATTACTAATGTAATATTAAATATTATTAATATAATATAATATGGAAAATTTTAACTGCACTAACACATTTTTACACCATAATAATGAGGTTCACAATAGATCATAAATTCATTTAAATTGGCTCTAAGAAAATTCTACTGAGATTCTTTTAATTTACCAAATATTCATTATGGTGCTAAAGAAACTAAGTTGAAGACTTTTAATAACATGATGCAGATTAATTAATCCATATATATAGTGGATATTATCTAATACACAAATATCATTTAACATCTATGACGGTTCGAGAATGTTTAAAGATAATTTCATAGACATAGATTGGGCATATACTCGTATCTATTCAACCACCACCTCGCTCAAAACTATAACACAAACCAATATTAAAGTATCTTAGGCTAAATTAAAAATAGGAATTTTTGAAAATGCAGTTTAACCCTTTACCTATCTTTGGAATAAAGTATAAATTAGATAACGTTATAGTTTAAACTATCAAAATTGTGTCAAAAACATAGAAACTATTCAGGAACATGTAAAGATTCCAAAGTATATATAACAATATAGGATATGATACACCCGTTTGAAACTACGATTAATAATTTATAAGCCTCATTTAGATATACATTTGACTTACGCAAGTGGGCAATTGGCCAACAGTACCCCTAAATGCATGGAGTACATACACACATTTTGTTTAATAGCTACCAAATTTCTCGTAAATCCACATAACTATGTACAAAGATTAGGAATAAAATGTGTAAAGGAATATAAATTATTAATCGGAAATTTCGTAATAATTTTAGACATCGAAAAATATAAGATCAAAATCAGATCTTGAAATTTGGCTAGTACATACTACAATTACGACCAGAAATATTATTCACAAAATGTTAATTCTTTGGTTTTATGTGGAAACAAGCGATTTTGAAGTGATCACACATTTCTCGGACCTGTAAAAAATGAATAGGATTTATTTTACACTGTAGGTTAACCAGGACTGGTTTATCTAATTATCCATCACTTTCAAGTTACATTACTTAATTGTGAATAATAGAATTAAAGAGAATTCTATAATCAATAAATAGGAATAGTAACACACATTTGCCTACTAAGTATGTACTGGAATCTAAATTTTGGTTTTGTAAGATCGTTTGTTTAATTAATTACTGCATTGAAAATCACCTTAAAATTTAAGGATGCGAGTTCATATATATTGGAAACTATGTATAGGAACTTTTGCTTACCACTTTGGTCCCATAGTCAATATGTGCCCATGAGCAGGCAAGACATAGGACAGTGAGAAATATTAATTCACTCATAGGTGAAACCCTCCAATAGAAAATGACAGCCATCACTAGGGCATATGGAACCAGCAAATTGTTGAATAGATCGCAACGTGTATCACTCATTTGCGATACAATAAGGCGACACTAGAAATAATACATTTATATTATTATAAATACCCAGTAACTTTCGACCTAATAATTAGGTAAGGAAGATATGGCGTAATTTAAAAGGTAATAAATCTATGCCAACGGGTACTTATATCCATTCGAAACTTGTCAATGTTGTAACCGATTTCGATCAATTTGTTCAGATCCAATTCACTGACATGTATATACGTACACGTAGCTTCTTTAAAGTTTTAAGTTGACCCTCCTGCCCGTTTGATGCCGTTTTCATTGAAAAGATTGTAGAAATACATACAACATTGATTACATTTTCTACGCATGACTCCCTCCTTTGTACAATCGTAATTACACAACGAACTGATAGGCGATTTTACTGATTTCACGTTACTAAAACCGATTTTTTTAATATACTTTTAAGACTTACATTAATATTAGAAAAAATAGTTCCGGTCAGAACATAAAAAATTCTTGGACTCCGATTCAAGATATCCGACGGGGAGTACAAAGCCCAAGTGCTACTAAGCAAGAAGAATATTGCAAGTGGAATCAGCGGCCGAATCGCTTCACTGAATGACCGCAGTTTGCCAGTGCGATCCCGGTACGACCTATAAAAATATTAGGGTTCTAAATAATACAGAACGAGAAACAGACATAAGTCGTTTTGTTTTAAAACAACTAAAATATGTTTTCCACCGGGACTTAAATAGGATCGATCTTATCGCCCAACGCTTTCTTATAAAAACTTTTATTTGATGTACTCACTTGTAAATGTTCCATAGGATAACAGTTTGGCTTGTAAGCATAGCTGAGAGGTATAAAGTGACCTCAAACACAATGCCTGGAGTAAGACCGCCAGGCAAACTTACATGCCAGGCTTGTGGTCCAATTACTGATGTTACAAGCAGTAGAATACAGGAACCCTATAAATATAAAAAAATAAATATTTTTAATTATAGCATTAAACAAAGGTTTCGACATTGATTCAGTATGCTTAGGAAAAAATCAATTAAAACAAAAAAGTTTCGGTTGTTAGTAAATTCTGTTGATTTTATATCAAACGATAATAAAGACAAAAACTTACAATCATAGTAAAATCATAGCCCCATGGCAGAAACATGACTCCAGTATTATATTTCTCCCAATGGGTGAGATAGAAATTAATAAAAATGTTCCATATCACAAAGAAAAACCTCAATGGACTTAGTTCATCCCTGAAAAAATAGGCATATTAAATAATAATTAATTTAACGTTATAATACAATAAATAAAACAGACAAAATCGAAATTGTTTTATATATACCTTACCAAAGTGAAACACATTATAAACAACTTTTACTAAGTAAAAAGATTAAGAAGTTAGGTAAAATCAATGAAGAACCTATACCTTCCAAATATGCTGAACAAATAGGTAGGTATGAGAACGGCGGAGTAGGAATCCAGGCCGTGATCAAATAATTCGCCCAAGGGCCCACTAGTACCCGTCCGGCGGGCTTGCTTTCCATCTATACCATCTGTAATATATTTTATTAAATCATTAATAAATAATCAAAGCATAACAGGTTAGAAAGAATTATATCTCTTAGCTTAACTAATACTGCATCGCATGTATAATGTTTGCTCCAGGGATATACGAGAACCAACAAAAAACAACTAGGTATGCTATGAAACGGATAGCGAACTTTTCACGGATACCTCAAATTATTTTCAAGTAGACATAAAGGATCGAAGGTTCAATTTTAAATCACGATGTAAGTTCTTTACAAAAATGTCTAGTTGTAAAAATTTACAAATTGTTAAAAATAATGTTATTTATCTAAAAATAATAACAGTTTATAACCATATGAACAAAGTTTATACAACATATGGAAACGATTTATGAAATTGTTTAACTGGAGTTATGGAATTGATAAAATATCAAGGCGACGCCGTAACTTGAGATAACAAAGGGCAATAGTTAAAGCGAAGCTATTGCTATCATAATAGCAGTCCAACATTGAATAATCCTTCCTTCCTTTGGTTACTGATTTAAGTGAAGATTTTTTGTACATAAACAATACTTTTATATATGGTTACTCTACATTTGTTTCGCTTAGTTGTTTTTTAAACAATTGTTCTTCAAAGAAGTATATGTATGAATAACTACATTAAATAAGAAAATAAAAAACTATAATATTACTAAAGGCTAATAAGTTGATCCTGATAAATCATAATGTGATGAGCACAAAACAAGCTTGAATAAAATAAGAGATATTAAGTTAATTATTAAATAGTGTTCCAAACACATTAGATGTGATTGGCGAGTTTTTAATATATGACCTCATGTCAATGATAATATGTAGTTGATTATAAATGCTACTATTTTATTTAACTTGCTGTGCATGGCCAAACAGATATATTTATTGTAATGGTTATCATAAAGAAAGAGTATTTAAAGGTTACAATAAATAGTCCTTTTGAATATAATATATAACTTCAAAACACTAATATATAAATTCAAACCTGGACTGAATTAACGCATGTCTTACCTAAAGTGTATGCCACAAATAAATTTATAGCTGAGATAGCCCAAACCCAGCTAGGAATATAGTCATTGGTCACATTATCTTTAGTTAGAGCATTAAATCCATAATCATAATATGAAAACAGCAAAAAGTTTAATACTGTCAGTAGGAATCCAGAAAATGTTAGCAGATTTGGTGCAATCCAGTGGGGACAAAACTGTAAACATTACAATTAGTAATCCTCTTGTCATGCAGTTAGTAATTTTTTTAATACGTATTAGTGAATTTATTTTTGAAAAATTGATTACCTGGACACACCAGTCCCAGAACGGATGCATAACATATTTACTAAGTATACTCGTGTCGATGGAATTATACTGCAAATTAAATTATTTTTACGAATAATGTTTATTATAACTTTAAGTTATTCTATTCACTGTTTTATACATATATAGTATAATAAACAGTGAATATATATATTCAGCGTTCTTATTCGAAAAAAATACCTTATATTTTTCAAATCCTTCCAATTTGTCTCGAGACAGGAAATTTGCCATTATTTCAACGTTTAAGAGATGCGATTCAAAGAAAAAAATCAATCACAATATAGAGATTACTGTAAGTAAAATAGTAGTTTCAAACAAGTTTTTTAATCCTACATTTTTCATTTAATTGGATGCGATATTTTTAAATAATCCGGGTTGTGAGCCGTGATCGACACAAAGAATTATGAAATATGAACATCAATCGAACAGTGAATACGGAATAGCTACTAGTAAGTAGTAAGGTACTCAATTTTAATCGATATATCGAACTTAGTCGATTTTCTTTACGATATATCGAAATGGTTCGTTTTTCTCAAATACATATTTATTTTAAGCGATATAAGAACTGCATAATTTTAACTTTGTTGAAGACTTGGATTTTGAATTTTAAATATAGTTCTATAAACTAGTGACATCTTTGAGTGGCCAGCTTAATTACCTAATCCATCCTGTGAGAACTATTGACTATTCATTCTAAACTTATATAATCTATATTCAGTTTATTTACTTTCACTCTCATGCCCATTTCAGCTTGTTTTTACGTCGACTTTTACTATTTGGAGGACTTACGGAGGTAACACATTAAATTATTGCTTTGGTTTTATATCTAAGGCTAAATTTGTATCCACTTCACTAGAAAATTTAAGATAATATTGAACTTGTGGAAAGTATTCGATAGTAGAAAAGGATCGATGTTTTATATTGATATATTTTTTAAGTGACACCTCTATCTGCTAGTGCTAGGCAAGACAAAGGCTAATTTTAATTACTACAGATTAGTAAAGAAACTTAACAAGTTCGAAAAGGAAACGGTCATTTGAACAGAAAATAAACGTTTAATTTTTTCAAATGGTTTTAATACTGAATACAAGCTACAAATGTATAGCCTATATTAATTTTCTCTAAATAAAATGGTAGAATCTTTACAAGCAGCTTAAAAACAATTTTGAGTACATCACAATTGTCCACGTAATTTTAATCAACTATATTTATTGTACTCAGAACTACTGGACTCAGTGGCACTATTCAATTTTAAATATACACTTAAAACAATAATTCCAACAATAGGCATACATTCCTAATTCAGTTAAATTTTTTAACGCTCTGATAAAACTAATTTTTGTTTTTTTAATTCAACTAATCAATCTCTCTGTATGATAAAATTAAAAATTTATTATTAAAAATTATTAAAAAGAATTTTATTAAAAAGCTTTTTAATAAAATTCTGTTTATTGGCATCAGATATTCCATTCAAACTATTATAAATTAAAACTATGATCGATATAGGTAAAATTAATTGTTCTTATAACAAAGTCGTAATTGTATAAATTTGTTACGCTATCTTTAGTTTAGCTATTATTATTAAGAGTTATGTAGGCCCATCTCCGATAATTTTTAATCAATTGTATAAACTATAAGGGCGTCTTAACTGTAACGTCACATAATTTACAGTTTCTTATCTTAACAAATTACGTGCGGGATGATATAATATAACAATTAATAGATTATTATTAATACGTAAGTATTCCAGA
This sequence comes from Delias pasithoe, assembly GCA_010014985.3. Taxonomy (NCBI): domain Eukaryota; kingdom Metazoa; phylum Arthropoda; class Insecta; order Lepidoptera; family Pieridae; genus Delias; species Delias pasithoe. Next base: position 30,985 of record JAAAKR030332191.1, read on the forward strand.
CATAGCAGTCGTCTCAATTGTTTATCAGCATTTCTATTTAATTACTTTATGTGATTGTATAATGTTTTACAAAACAGTGCCTATTCGGGGAAAAAACTATTTGTTAAAACAAATTGCCTTCTATTCCACATCTAAGGTATGTTTAGGATCTATGAATAGACAATGAGATTAATTGAAATAAATAGAAAATTAATATAATGCTAATTTTAAAACTTTTAAACAACGTGTGGAATAATAATTACTTAAATATTATGTATGTATTAATATTTAACAACAAACTTATATTCAAATCAAGTATTAAACGCACGATTCTGAAAGCATGATGCTATATTAGTTTATTTAACTATTATATTTTTCCAAGCTTTACTAATGATCTGGAAAGATAGAAACAATATTTACAGTATTTTGTTACTTGTGAATATTTATATTAAATTGCTACACAGCTTGTGTAGTGTGTATTGGCTGATCTATATGTTAGTAAAAGTATCGAATCAAAAATTATTTTGCAAGACTAGGCACGTATTTCTCGATCACAAAACTATTTCAATATATTAAAAAATGTATAAAACACTACAGAAAGGCATGTTTAATATTAAAATATGTGTGCTTGTTTTATTTCAAATTCGATATTAAACATTCTATAGATTGGTGATAACGTGTGTAAGTACATATAGTTACGATGGAGACATTTTATTAATCTGTTTTATCAATATTTACAATTTTCTTTCGTTTGTATCTTGAAAGTGTGTCGACATATTAATAAATATCAAGTAACAAGGTCAATGAGTGTAAGTGATACTGAAAAAATGTTACAGAGATTAAGCTGTTTTCTAGCAGATTAACTTTCGATACTCTATAAGATTAACATTCGTGTACTTAGATACGTTTTTTAATGAAGAGTTAAAAAACAAACTATATTTGTACCAGTTAGAAGATGCTGCAGGTACATTTTTGTTACTAATCATCATATGTGATGAGCCATTCACGTAGTTGAAACATTAAAATCCATAAGGTAATAATTCTTATGGATTAGAAAGTAATTGGATTAAAAATGAAATTTGCTGATAAGCACTAATCAATAGAATACGTGTTAGTTTCAATTACAATTTAAAAACGACTGTATATATATATATATTTCGTCTAGCATCGCCGGGTAATAGCCATCCGCAGAGAGGATCAATCAGTATGGGAGAGACGAGCACCATTCTCACCGTCAAACGTCAATCGACTCGTTCGAGAAGGGGTCAAAGTTATTGTACAGCCCTCGAACCGGCGAGCTTACCCTATGCAGGTATAGACCATTCTAATTATAATAACGAATATCACACGTTCTCGTCATTTATGGGTTTCCTTGAGGCAATTAACAATCGACCGACTTTTGCCAGCGACGCTCCCGCGACCTTACAGGGGCTTGGGAAGGACCGCTTGTTCTAGGTAGCCTTCTGTTCGTTTGCCACAGTTATTCAGAAACATATGTATCTAAAAATCTCTTAATTATCATATATAACAGTGTCTAAATATCGCTTCTTTATCTCTTAAATTCATGAAAATGCATTTCATGCGCTACCTGTAAGTTGTAAGTATTGCGAAAACAACAATAGGTTCAACATAGTTTCTTTAGCTTAGACCTTGAAGGCAGATAGACTAAGAGAGTTATCTCTCATCTTGAGACTAGAATTTTGAGAAGCATTATTCAGGATCACAACGCAAAAAAAACATTAGAAAGTACAGATTTGAAGTACCTAGAGTTAAAAAACCGTTAAAGAGTGACGAACTTCTTGAATATTTTTATGTCTATAAATTTAAAAATACAGGTCGTGGGTTTTTTAAATATTTTTCTAATAATTATTATCTCTGCCTATCACGCGATACCGGCTTGGCCTCCATTTACGGGACACTTTATATAAGTTCTGTAACATTAATGTGACGTCCTTTTTTCTTCAGTCTTACATAAATAATGGGGCCGTAATCCAAGAAGACATAAGCGAAGCTGGAGTAATATTTGGCGTAAAGCAAGTGCCGGTCGATCTCCTTATACCGAACAAGACATATTGCTTCTTTTCACACACGATTAAAGCACAGGAGGCGAACATGCCAATGCTAGACGCTATGTTAGCGAAGGTAATCTAGTATTATCGATGTAAATTTTCTTTAAAATCGTATATATATTAGCTATAGGATCGCATTCGTGCCACTCTTTAAATAATAAAACTGAATACCTTCTACATACATAATATGGAAACACAGCTTTTGAATCAACACGTGTTTCTATGTGTGCTTCTTACAGTTTAAAAAGTCATAAATTCTTAATTGTAGTAAAAATATTTATTTAATACTGTAGATAAATTAATAATTTACACTAAAAATATAAGCTATACTCTAAACAGGCGTACTTACATAGTACTTAAATACCAACTTGTCCGAAATTAATATATAAGTATAATCAATAGTCATTTCTAAAACGATTTAGTTTCTTTCCAGAATATTCGCTTAATGGACTACGAGAAGCTCATGGATGACTCTGGAAATCGCGTGGTAGCTTTCGGCAAATACGCTGGTGTTGCAGGCATGATTAATATTTTGCACGGCCTCGGCCTGAGATTGCTAGCGTTGGGTCATCACACGCCGTTTATGGTTAGATCTTATATA
>JAAAKR030332586.1:21537-31930 GCA_010014985.3 Delias pasithoe
ATGTGACCGTGCTTTTAAAATTTATATTTAACTCAATTCTTTTTTTCAGCTCATCAGTATCATGTAGAAGTGTGGGGTGGGATTGATGCAGGTGAAAAGCCAAACTTTGGTCGAATTACACTCACTCTATTAGGAGATTCGGGTCTTAACGAATCATTCCCTATGACTAAGTGAGTAAAATGACACATTATTTTATGTCATTATGTGAAATAACATAAAAGATTTAAATGATTGCCACTTTATAACCTGCCAACGCTACAATAATCTAGTTACGCATACAGCTTCAAAGAAATATGTTTTTGAAATACTTTGTAGAAGAGAAGATATCTCAGGCATGAGCCGATGGACGCGGGTTCTGGTACCACATCCGGCATTAGGGGTTCCTCTAAAGGCCACTCTCCACTACGCAGCATACAACGGGTGGCTGAGTGCTGGCGCCAAACGAGTGCATCTCGATAAACTTCTCATTACTGACAGCTTCGGGAAGACGTGAGTAAATAATTTAGAATACTTTTATTAAGAACGATATTTTTATGTTCTGATAACAAGGCATATTGTTTGAAAGAGAATGTTTAAAGAAAGAGAACAGATGTTTCATCATGATGAAAATTCAATTTAAAACAAAAATAATTTTTCAGGTCGTCTTTTTGCAAACTTCTATGGCTGCTTCCGGATGAATCAATTCAATTACCTCTGTATCCTGGAGAATGTGAAATGAAATCGGTATTGTTTATTATTAATGCTTTTGAATGAAACATTTCTTGTAATGAAAAACGTAACTTTCTTATTTATTGTTTATTTTCAGATTGGTGGTTCTGTCAACGAAACAAATAGAAAAGAAGACATAGTTATAAGCGACAATGTGACTAATACCATTGGCGATGACCCTCATGACAATGAGCTACCGGAAGAATCACCACAAAGACCCTTTGAACTTGTTGATACCTATGAATGGGAGAGCAGTGACACGGGTCGAGCATTCGGAATGACAAATACCAAAACAGCACCTAGTGGGCTCGTAGAAATTGCTGAACCTGTCTTGAGGCCACGGCCTAGAAAGACTCCAAGACAGAGGTCGGATAACCCAGGTGAAATCCACGAAATATCTGAACCTCTCCTTCGTCCGACATCTGCACCTAGATCTACACCACCCCCACCTTTGCGAAAAGCTAAAAACTTTGAAGTAACAACTCCAACTAGCGAACAAGATGTCAGGGCTGAAAAGGAAGAAAGTAGTTTCGCAGTACAGTTTCTTCCCGCGCGTCTAGCTTCGTTCATATCGAGAGCTGAAAGATACGCTAGAGATACGCTTCTACCTTTAGTGTCGGCCTACGCCCCGCGCCTACCTATATTTGGCTCCAGGGAACTACCCAAATCTACCGCACGATTCATACCCACAGAAGAAATTAACATGACAATTTCTGTGCCCATTCCAACACCTACATTAGAGATGAAAATTGAGATGCTCCAAACAATGGGACCACCAGGAGAGAAGCGAGAGTTCGAGACACCTGAAGACCCCGATATTCCTGTTGTTATTTCTACAACAACGGCATCTTCCACGACGTCAACAACAACCACAGAAAGACTGAAACCAGCTCCCACAGAGATGTTGCATGTGGTATCTGGGCCCTTTGCGTCAACTAGCACTGCATTACCACCGGTTGCGTTGCGAAGCGAGGGTGAAAAGATCGTAATTGTGTACCCTACAAATGCAAGAGAAGAGAAAAAAATTCGATCACATTCATATCCTGAAGAGATGCAATTCGAAGCGCTTTATAGGCACACGGCGGAGCCCACCGCCGTCAAAGTCGACTTGCCCACTTTCTCTCCTCCCATCACTACAACTGCAACGCCAGGCCTTCTTAAAAGAACAAATGACCCTCGCTACATTCCTACATCTTTCGATAAGGAATCCAAAAAAGACTTCATCAATGCAAAGCACTAATACATGTATATTATTAATAGGAATTTTTTACAGGTTGTGTCATTTATATAAATAAAACATGAATGGAAGTGTACATATAAGATAGATTAAGAAGAGGTTTTATATTTAATTAAACTTATTTATTAAAAATGTCTTAACTCTTATTATAACAACATGGGAACTGATAGTACGAATTCTAACGTTAAATTAAATCACAGGCCTTCCTTCAAAACTTAAATGCACTCACGCAAAAAAGAATTCGTAGTCCATTCCACATGGCTTAATTTTATTAAAAAACGTATTCATGCATACATCCACACATAATTTATTCAGATATGAATGTAATTTTTGTTTGTAACGTAAGAAATGTAAAATTTGCGTTAAAATAAACATTACCCAATGTTATGCATATACAAAATAACACAATCAATTGCTATCAGCTATACAATAATTATAGAGTTGAAAGCAGCAAATTATTGATATGCTCTGCCAACCATGTATCAACTTAGAACACATGAAATGGACTACAAGTTATTAATACTAAACATTCTAAGAAAATAATCGAATAGAAACGAACAAAACAGCATTTACACATTTTTAATGATAGAATAGATTTATTTCATATACTTGTCGGAGTGCTGAGTGAGAATTTTGGCTGAAGATTTAGCATCTAGGAACAACGAATGAATAGAAGTAAGATGTGCCGGTGCAATACGTGTGGAGCCATCTGCTCGAGCAGCCAACATTGCTGGTGTTAACAATTGCGCTGCGTATCTGAATCAAAAATAAGTACTATTAAAGGAAAATAAAAATATTTAGAGCTACCTTCTATAGCTCCAAAAGGTAATGTTTAATCAACGATTAGCGTCAGAATGTTCGTGTCTTAACTGAGCAAAAAGGCACAATATTATTTAAACGCGATGACTTATATACATATAATATTTGGCTGTTTTCAAAATAGCGAATAAATACAAAGTCTTTCGAAATGGGCAGCTACTCCGCTGAGTGTACAAATCTAGTTGTTAAAGACAAATATCCTTACCTAAGAGTACTATTGGCCCCGATTTCAGCAAGTTCTGCCAACGCTTCATCTTCTATCGATATACCTTCGGTTGTAGCTCGGAGCTTTAAAATCTAAAAAAAATCGTTCATAGAGTAAAAACATGTTTAGGACTGTTTAAGGAAACCATTAATTATATAATAATTATTTACCTGTAACAACTCCGCCTTATTATATGTTAAAGTCCTTATTATAAGTAGTCGATCTAATAGGTCTAATGGAATGCCGTGAGGAGAAATTATGTCCTCTGTGCCTCTGAAAATATACAGAAAAGCTTAAGCAACAATCATTGATTATTTTATGTCCTATTTCAAGACATTTATTCACATTTTCTTAGAAAATATACTTTTAGGCTTTTAAATTTAAGTCTACAGACACTTTTTCCATAAAAATCTTATTCTATAACTTTTTTAATGTTTATACAGATTTAATCACAACACAAACCTTATCTCACAACGGCCCCTATTGGTTGCAAATATAACTATAGGAGCTATAGCTGATTCTAATGCACGGTGGAGGTAAGTGAATGTTTCAATATCCAGCATGTGTACCTAAAATTAATATATATTTTATTATAAATAAATACTAAAAAAAAATAATTTTAAATTTATTGAAACAAATGACTGGCTATATTTTAGTTTCAAATAATAAGAATATAGATTACACTAATCCATGTAATAGTTATTTGCAAGATTTTTCATAAAATATAATTAGGCACTTCTTTTTTGGAATATAAGAGGGGCATATGTAGAAACTAAACTAATTTTTATTACTGATTAGTAATGGAGTCAAATAACAGTTGTAAAAATATTCCATGAAACAGATGTTGAAATGACCTAGTAAAGTAGTACCTCTACAAACATAGAGAACATAGAAACAATATATAAAATAGTACCTCATCAATGAAAAGAACTCCTGGAACTAATTCTGCAATACCTTGGTCAATGTATTTATTTACTACTTTGTTGATTTCTTTTCTCAATTTATCTGTAAAAAAAGATAACAGGTAATTATGTAATATTAACAATAATGTTTATAATTATTATACTGTTATTAGTAAAAATAAAAGATTAAATAAAGCAAATAATATTATTCACCAGTAATTTCTGTTTTCTTAGGTTTCATTAACTGTCCCATCATAGACATTATGTCATGTCCACCTTGTGGTCTTGCATTGGAGCAGTCAAGATCATGAAGAGTAACATCCTGGACCACTTCCTTCTTTTTGTGAACATCTCCTTTTGGGAGTGGTACATATTCTTCAGCCTAAATTTATTTTCATTTCATAATTGTCTCAAAATTTTAAAAAATTTGGCATAAGGAATATAAGTGAAGTTTGACATGATAATCTCGATGTATAAAAATTTAAAAGATATCTACAGGTAATGACAGTCACAAGCAATATAACTTTATTTACTACTTGTAATGTTATGGAGAAATTGTCATTTATAATTAATAATTATAATACCATGTTATTTTTAAAAAATGTAAACATACTTCCAAATCAAATTCAGTGGCAAATGTATCACTTCTTCCTTGGCGTTTAACTGCACCTGAGTTAGCTTCAATGTAGATGACATCACCAACTTCTACTTTCTCTTTCTGCAGAGACTCATAAATTGTAGGGTCTAATTTTAACTGTTTAGTGCCCTTTGCAGTTTTTAATCCAATAATGACATGAGAAACTGTTTTACCATAGCCTGCAAAAAAATATGAAAAATAAAAAACTTTAAAATTTATATTTAATTTTATAAATGTATAAAGGTCCATAAAACAGGGATATAATTAAATGTATATATTATTGTATAAAAACATGAGTTAATTCTGGTAATACATGCCTCCAGCAGGATTTTCAGTTTCAACTGGTGTTAATTCAGTGACCTCTCCCTCATAAACTTCCTTTGTTTCTCTAATACGCAAACCAATAGCCCTTCTAAAGTTCTCCATCAAAACTTCAGTTTTTTTTATCTCTGTACTGTAAACCTCACTGCCTACCATAGGACAAAATGGGACCTATAATATTAGATAAATTATTAAAAAGAAAGATATATATCATATTTTATTTAATAAATATACAGAAACTAACGTTCTTTTATCTTTGAAAAATACTAATTATTTACCTTATTACCAAGTTCCTGGGCAATGGCCAGAGCAATAGCAGTTTTGCCAGTACCAGGTGGACCTGCCAGCAATAAGGCTCGCCCAGCCATCTTTTTGCTTCTTATCATATCCACAATGATCCCGGCTGCCTACACAACAAACAGTAAGTAATTACGCGTTTTTTCTTTTGTTTTTTTATGTTCAGAGAATAATGTCTTCTTAAAGCAACCAAACATAACCTTATTGTTTGATCAATAACATTGATTCTATATGACTCATTTCATTCTACACTATACGTAATAAAAATGAAAATAAAATATTGTATTTCAAACAGAAAGAATCTATATTTTACCTCTCTAGCAGATTCTTGTCCCACGAGACCGGCTGCCATTTGTATCGGTACACCATTTTCGTCTAATCCCAATCCCTTAATATGAGTATGCGCTGATATTCTTTGAGTTTTTGCAGTACTTTTAACTTCTTCAATCTTCATTTTTAAATATTATAGTATTAAATAGTCTGCACAGCAACAGCTGAACTAAATTATTAAATTTTTAGTAACTATGCGCTTGTTTTAAATTGTTTATGATTAAATACCACAGATTACTCGACCAATCGTCGTGAAGAGTGTTTCGTATCTTTCAATTGTGTAGAGCAACCAATGACACTAGATATTATTTCTACTTACTAATATTGGTCCGAGTCTACTATCCACAGAGTACCTTTCTATACACTGAGCAATGGAAATACAACTTAGCTGACAGATCAGTATTCAGATTTCAGTGTCAATAGTCAGTAGCGGATTTAAACAGACCTAAGTGTAAGGAGAAAAGCCAGAAAAACCATAATTTTCATGAAAATAATATGTATTAGGCACTTAAAAAGTGTAAAAACTACAATTTAATTCGGCTTTACAATAAACTTATACATATATGTCTTATGTTATTAGTATTACTTAAAAGTATAAATACATACATCAAATGGAGTATACTGTTCAAAATTTGGAGTATGCTGTGTCTGTATTTTATAATGGTGAACAAGAAGAGCGTTATAAAGCTCATACATGGTTAACAGTTGCTCAGAAGGTTCCTGAAGCTTGGAATTTTGTATGGGATCTTCTTCAACCCACTAGGGTATATCAATATAAAGACATTATTTTTTTTAGCTACTCAAATGTTAATAATAAACATTTTAATATAATTACAGTGCACCGAAGTTCAGTTTTATGCAGCCACTACATTACACACAAAAATCTTAAGGTGTTGGAATGAATTGCCCTCTGCGAGTCATGAAGACCTTTTAAAAAAATTGTTACAAGCTGTAATGTCATATGCAAATGGACCAAAAATTGTAACTAATAGATTATGCATTAGTGTAAGTAAAAAGAGATTTAATGGATACTTTTCTATATAACTATAGATTATGGTAACTAAAAGGTAATATAAATAATTACATTTTATCTAAATTTACTTTGAACTTCCAGTTGGCTGCTTTTATACTTCAGCAAGAAACTACTGACCTAGCACCTATTTTAACTCCACTGACATCAACTGCTAATTCATCTTTACTACTAGAAGTATTGACTGTAATTCCTGAAGAAGTAAGTAAATTACGTAAAAAATGTTGTGTTTATAGGCATTATTAAGTTAAAGCCTAGACTTCTGTAATCATTAAAAAAAGGTATATTGTTCACTTTCTGAAAAAACTTTTAACAGTTTTCCAGTATGACAATGGGCACAAAAAAGCGTATAGAAAATCAAAGAACTCTAAATAAATCATGTCCAATGGTAATAAATGATATGCTCAAAATTTTAGGAAATGTTCACAAGTAAGCAAACTTTGAATATTATTATAACAGCACATAGTTTTAGATTTGATTATCAAATCATAATAATCATAATCCTTGAAATTTATTGATCAATATATGTTAGTCCAAAATATTGTTGACGAATTTGATCCTTATACTTCATCTTACCTTTTTTTTAACCTTCAGTGACTGGAGTAGTGGACCACCAAGTGAAGACATAGTCAATTCATGGACAGTGGCAGCCACTTGTGTGGGAAGCTGGCTTAATGTTGTCCATAATGAAGCTCTCACTGAAAGTTATTATACTATTCCTGAAAGACTTCCCCTAATACGCACTTTGGAAATGGTTGTACATGTCTTATACATGTAAGTGAACTATGCAATTTGTTTATATAATATAAATCTTAGACAAATGGACTGTAACAGTAATATTAATTCTACAGGACCAATGGCATAGTGAGTGGATCTGCGTTAGAGGCATGTGAAGCCTGTTTGTCGGCCGTGCGGATAGCTGCAACACAAGCAGATGCCTCTCGTTATGAAAACTTTGCTAAGACTGTAATGGCCGATTTAGCTACTCTTATGGGACCCGTTATTGCAGCTAATAATGTACCTGACTCTGTTAATGAGGTATGTTAAATATTTTATTACTAGTAATCATCACTAGTTCAACTAATATCATAAATTCCATCAGAAAAAATGATTGATCTAGTATTGTTAAATCTTACAGGAGCTAGTATACGCAATGGTAACGTGCTGTGTGGCAGTTTGCGAAACTCACTCGCTTACTTTGGTGAAAGCTGTGAATTTGGAAGGTGAAGCCAGTGGAGCCGCGACATTGTTGCGGTTGCTTCTGGAGGCTCAGGCTGCACCAGGATACTATCCTCTTCATGAAACTAGATCCAATCTGCTATTTAGTTTCTGGTATATGTTGCAGGTATAATTCGTAGTTTGTGTTCGCTAACTAAATATTTATTAAATAAAGAAACTTTACCTTCAATTCCTATGTAATGTTTCATACCACCAATTAATTTTTTTATCAAGGGAAATGAAAATTAACTTTTAATTGCAACATATATGATGTTAAGCATTACTATCGGTTTTTATTATATTATTTTAAAAGGAAAACCAAAAAAATTTCAGGATGATATTCGGACAGTATCAGACAGCACTGAAAATCTACATCCCTTATGGAAGGAAACGTTTTCGCAGCTTCTAATAGCATTCATCACCAAATCAGAAATGCCACCAGAATCTGATTTGTCACGAGATGACCAGGAACTTTTACGTTGTTATAGACAAGATATTTCAGATTCTGTTGTAAGTATTTATTATTTATTTTATTATCTATACTAATATAACATAACGAGTTTGTTTGTATTTGAATAGGCTCCGAAACTACTAGACGGATTTGAACAATTTTTTCACTGTTAGAAAGCTACACTATCTAATGAATACAGGCTATATCAAATTTTTATACGCCAATTATGTATGCCAAAGTGTATAATAATGACCGAAAAGTTCCTTACATCGCGAGTTCTCGGAATACTATTGCTTATACGAAACAATGTACTATGACTTTCTAGAATATATAATGTATAAAATTTGTCTTACTGAAATACCACATATTTCTAACATCCACAGACGTTTTGCTACTTGATATTAGGCGATTTGTGTTGGGAAATAGTGGCCACCGTAATCGATACAGCGCAAAAAGAATCACGAGTCGAGGCCGCTCTGCACGTGTTGGGGGCGTTGGCGGATGTTGCGCGAAATGAAAAAGCTCCCGCGGCACTTCCGGCCCTTTTGCATGGGACTTTACAAGTTATATCTGAAACGCAGGATAAAAGAACACTCGAAGCAGCACTTGAATGTATAGGTGAGTGCAGAATAACCGTATACTTACCGTCTTGTGAGACGGGAAATTAATTTATAGAAATCAGGTCTGTGAATTCAACGATTTTCTATCTGCTATCATCTTCTATGTATTTACTCGCGGTCGTACTAGCTTTGAACTATCTATATTTAACACTTGCTCGATTGAGTGATTCGATGAACGACCAAATAGTTTTTTAACCACAAAAATATTACAAGAAATAAATTATTCGGAATCGTTGTTATCAGCGTGTTTCATATCTTGTAGGTAACATTGAGTCTTCGGATTATGCTTAAGCATATTGTAGGTATGTACGGGTCTTGGTTAAGCATTATCGAGGAATCGTCCGGCGGCTCCGAAGGCCTCGCTGTGCGGTGCATACGTGCGGCGGGCGGAGCTCTCTCGCGTTCTCCGATGCCGGCCGCGCTTGCGCTGAGGCGACTGGCTACCGAGTGCACGGCCGCTGCCTCGCTGCTAGTGGAGGATATTGTGCACGCCGCAATGGTACGCTAACTTTTATCCACTAATACCAATTGGACGGAGCCGTCTTGTTAGTGCTTGCACAAATCATAACTCTCAAGCTAATGATTTATCAAATGTTAATATTTTTAAGCTATCATCGTTCTAATTCATATCTATCTGGGCTAGTCGATATTAAGATACAAGTATAAACCAATTGGCTTCGTTGCCCGCAACCGGCGTGGGCTTCGCACCGCAATAAATATGATACATAATAAAATTTTGTCGACTTTTAGAGCGCAGAGACAGTGTCGTATCCATGGGTCCGTCGACAGTTGACATCGGCTGCGGGTGAGGCTCTGGCCTCGTGCGATCTCTCGATTTCCTCTCCATTAACACAACTCCTCACCGATCATATCGCACAGCAGATATCCTCACAGGTACTTTTACTTATAATATTACATATACTCGAATTCATGAACATTGAGACGGGAATTCATGGTCGCGAATATAACTAACCATACCCTAGCGAAATGTTTCATCTCTGAAAACAAATCATACTAAATAATACTAGTAACCTCAATATTCTTTGCTTCGATAGTGGTGTCGATTACTGCTCTTTAATTCAATACTGATTTTTTTTATAGTATTTAATACTTATCCGTACTAAATAGTTTTAAAAAACCATTATTGAAATATTTTCACGGTAAAGTCGTAGAATGGTCTAGGAATCAAGATCAGCTTTAGACTGGTTTCAGGCCGCAGAAGGTGGAAGCGTAGCGGTGGACTGCGCGGCATCCCTGATGGTCGCCCTGTCTCCGCAATCGTCACTTGCAGCGCAGCTTTTCCGTGGATTGCTGCCGTCTCTTACCCTACTCGCAACCAATCCGGCACTCGTTGATGTATAACTTTCAATCAGTTATTTGTATGCACGTTGAGGGCGTTTGTGCACTTACCCGTATCCAATTCGTATTTTTTATAATTATAACGGACGTACACATAGCCATTGATATACACACAGGCGCTCATATAATTAGTATTGAGGCCAGATTAGCTGCTCGAGAATTAGTTCTGAAAAATGACTGATACTAATTGGACATGGATAATTGGATATACGCTCTAACGTTTTAAGGCTACGCAAAGCTCTCCTGGTTTTTCTTAGGA